>CAKAJE020000333.1:0-26137 GCA_916610135.2 Macropis europaea
ATACGCTATCTGAAATAGGAGCGACGTAAATTGAACAAATGTGATAGAATTTTGCTGAATTCTTAAATTAACCATAATATAAAATGATCTAATCGGGTCTCTGTTTGCCCTACCCAAGAAATTTAATAGTGCATTTTACTCGCCATTTCGTGCGCTTTGAGATGCCGCTTAGCCCAGTTCTCTATCTGAAATGGGAGCGACGTAAATTGAACAAATGTGATAGAATTTCACTGAATTCTTATATTAACCTTAATGTAAAATGATCTAATCGGGTCTCTGTTCGCCCTGCCCCAGAAGTTTAATAGTGCATTTCACTCATGATTTCATGCGCTTTGAGATTCCGCTTAGCCCAATAAGCTATCTGAAATAGGAGCGACGTAAATTGAACAAATGTGATAGAATTTCGCTGAATTCTTGTATTAACCAAAATATAAAATGATCTAATCGGGTCTCTGTTTGCCCTATCATCGAAGTTTCATAGTGCATTTCACTCGTAATTTCATGCGCTTTGAGATGCCGCCTAGCCCAGTACGCTATCTCAAATAGGAATGACGTAAATTGAACAAATGTGATAGAATTTTGCTGAATTCTTAAATTAACCATAATATAAAATGATCTAATCGGGTCTCTGTTTGCTCTACCCTAGAAGTTTAACAGTGCATTTTACTCGCCATTTCATGCGCTTTGAGATGCCGCTTAGCCCAATACGCTATCTGAAATAGGAGCGACGTAAGTTGAAGAAATGTGATAGAATTACGCTGAATTCTTATATTAACCGTAATATAAAATGATCTAATCGGGTCTCTGTTTGCCTTACCCTAGAAGTTTAATAGTGCATTTTACTCGCCATTCCACGCGCTTTAAGATGCCGCCTAGCCCAGTACGCTATCTGAAATAGGAGCGACGTAAGTTGAACAAATGTGATAGAATTTCCCTGAATTCTTATATTAACCTTAATGTAAAATGATCGAATCGGGTCTCTGTTCGACCTACCCTAGAAGTTTAATAGTGCATTTCACTCGTCATTTCATGCGCTTTGAGATGCCGCTTAGCCCAGTATGCTATCTGAAATAGGAACGACGTAAATTGGACAAATGTGATAGAATTTTGCTGAATTCTTAAATTAACCATAATATGAAATGATCTAATCGGGTCTCTGTTTGACCTACCCTACATGTTTAACAGTGCATTTTACTCGCCATTTCTTGCGCTTTCAGATGCAGCTTAGCCCAATGCGCTATCTGAAATAGCAGCGACGTAAATTGAACAAATGTGATAGAATTTCGCTGAATTCTTAAATTAACCATAATATAAAATGATCTAATGGGGTCTCTGTTTGCCCTTCCCTAGAAGTTTAATAGTGCATTTTACTCACAATTTCTTGCGCTTTGAGATGCCGCTTAGCCCAATACGCTATCTGAAATAGGAGCGACGTAAATTGAACAAATGTGATAGAATTTCCCTGAAATCTTATATTAAACAAAATATAAAATGATCTAATCAGGTCTCTGTTTGCCCTACCCTAGAAGTTTAATAGTGCATTTTACTCGCCATTTCTTGCGCTTTAAGATGCCGCTTAGCCCAATTCGCTATCTGAAATAGGAGCGACGTAAATTGAACAAATGTGATAGAATTTCGCTGAATTCTTATATTAACCCTAATGTAAAATGATCTAATCGGGTCTTTGTTCGCCCTACCCTAGAAGTTTAATAGTGCATTTCACTCGTCATCTCATGCGCTTTGAGATGCCGCTTAGCCCAATAAGCTATCTGAAATAGGAGCGACGTAAATTGAACAAATGCGATAGAATTTCGCTGAATTCTTATATTAACCAAAATATGAAATAATCTAATCGGGTCTCTGATTGCCCTATCATAGAAGTTTAATAGTGCATTTTACTCGCCATTCCACGCGCTTTAAGATGCCGCCTAGCCCAGTACGCTATCTGAAATAGGAGCGACGTAAATTGAACAAATGTGACAAAATTTTGCTGAATTCTTAAATTAACCATAATATAAAATGATCTAATCGGGTCTCTGTTTGCCCTACACTAGAAGTTTAATAGTGCATTTTACTCGCCATTTCATGCGCTTTGAGATGCCGCTTAGCCCAATACGCTATCTGAAATAGGAGCGACGTAAATCAAACAAATGTAATAGAATTTCCCTGAATACTTCTATTAACCAAAATAGAAAATGATCTAATCGGGTCTCTGATTGCCCTATCATAGAAGTTTAATAGTGCATTTTACTCGCCGTTCCACGAGCTTTAAGATGCCGCCCAGCCCAGTACGCTATCTGAAATAGGAAGGACGTAAATTGAACAAATGTGATAGAATTTTGCTGAATTCTTAAATTAACCATAATATAAAATGATCTAATCGGGTCTCTGATTGCCCTACCCTAGAAGTTTAATAGTGCATCTTACTCGCCATTTCATGCGCTTTGAGATGCCGCAAAGCCCAATACGCTATCTGACATAGGAGCGACGTAAATTGAACAAATGTGATAGAATTTCGCTAAATTCTTATATTAACCAAAGTATAAAATGATCTAATCGGATCTCTGATTGCCCTATCATAGAAGTTTAATAGTGCATTTTACTCGCCATTCCACGCGCTTTAAGTTGCCGCCTAGCCCAGTACGCTATCTGAAATTGGAGCTACGTAAGTTGAACAAGTGTGACAGAATTACGCTGAATTCTTATATTAACCATAATATAAAATGATCTAATCGGGTCTCTGTTTGCCTTACCCTAGAAGTTTAATAGTGCATTTTACTCGCCAATTCATGCGCTTTGAGTTGCCGCTTAGCCCAATACGCAATCTGCAATAGGAGCGACGTAAATTGAACAAATGTGATAGAATTTCGCTGAATTCATAAATTAACCATGATATGAAATGATCTATTCGGGTCTCTGTTTGCCCTACCCTAGAAGTTTAATAGTGCATTTTACTCGCCATTTCTTGCGCCTTGAGATGCCGCTTAGCCCAATACGCTATCTGAAATATCAGCGACGTAAATTGAACAAATGTGAGAGAATTTCGTTGAATTCATATATTAACCTTAATGTAAAATGTTCTAATCGGGTCTCTGTTCGCCCTGCCCTAGAAGATTAAAAGTGCATTTCACTCGTCATTTCATGCGCTTTGAGATGCCGCTCAGCCCATTACGCTATCTGAAATAGGAGCGATGTAAATTGAACAAATGTGATAGAATTTCGATGAATTCTTTTATTAACCATAATGTTAAATGATCTAATCGGGTCTCTGTTCGCCCTAGCGTAGAAGCTTAATAGTGCATTTTATTCGTCATTTCATGCGCTTTGAGATGCCGCTTAGCCCAATACGCTATCTGAAATAGGAGCGACGTAAATTGAACAAATGTGGTAGAATTTCGCTGAATTCTTATATTAACCAAAATATAAAATGAGGTAATCGGGTCTCTGTTCGCCTTACCCTAGAAGTTTAATAGTGCATTTTACTCGCCATTTCTTGCGCCTTGAGATGCCGCTTAGCCCAATACGCTATCTGAAATATCAGCGACGTAAATTGAACAAATGTGAGAGAATTTCGTTGAATTCATATATTAACCTTAATGTAAAATGTTCTAATCGGGTCTCTGTTCGCCCTGCCCTAGAAGATTAAAAGTGCATTTCACTCGTCATTTCATGCGCTTTGAGATGCCGCTCAGCCCATTACGCTATCTGAAATAGGAGCGATGTAAATTGAACAAATGTGATAGAATTTCGCTAAATTCTTATATTAACCAAAATATAAAATGATCTAATCGGATCTCTGATTGCCCTATCATAGAAGTTTAATAGTGCATTTTACTCGCCATTCCACGCGCTTTAAGTTGCCGCCTAGCCCAGTACGCTATATGAAATTGGGGTACGTAAGTTGAACAAGTGTGACAGAATTACGCTGAATTCTTATATTAACCATAATATAAAATGATCTAATCGGGTCTCTGTTTGCCTTACCCTAGAAGTTTAATAGTGCATTTTACTCGCCAATTCATGCGCTTTGAGTTGCCGCTTAGCCCAATACGCAATCTGCAATAGGAGCGACGTGAATTGAACAAATGTGATAGAATTACGCTGAATTCTTATAATAACCGTAATATAAAATGATCTAATCGGGCCTCTGTTTGCCTTACCGTAGAAGTTTAATAGTGCATTTTACTCGCCATTTCATGCGCTTTGAGATGCCGCTTAGCCCAATACGCAATCTGCAATAGGAGCGACGTAAATTGAACAAATGTGGTAGAATTTCGCTGAATTCTTATATTAACCAAAATATAAAATGAGGTAATCGGGTCTCTGTTCGCCCTACCCAAGAAGTTTAATAGTGCATTTCTCTCGTCATTTCATGCGCTTTGAGATGCCGCTTAGCCCAATACGCTATCTGAAATAGGAGCGACGTAAATTGAACAAATGTGATAGAATTTCCCTGAAATCTTATATTAAACAAAATATAAAATGACCTAATCAGGTCTCTGTTTGCCCTACCCTAGAAGTTTAATAGTGCATTTTACTCGCCATTTCTTGCGCTTTGAGATGCCGCTTAGCCCAATTCGCTATCTGAAATAGGAGCGACGTAAATTGAACAAATGTGATAGAATTTCGCTGAATTCTTATATTAACCCTAATGTAAAATGATCTAATCGGGTCTTTGTTCGCCCTGCCCTAGAAGTTTAATAGTGCATTTCACTCGTCATCTCATGCGCTTTGAGATGCCGCTTAGCCCAATAAGCTATCTGAAATAGGAGCGACGTAAATTGAACAAATGCGATAGAATTTCGCTGAATTCTTATATTAACCAAAATATGAAATAATCTAATCGGGTCTCTGATTGCCCTATCATAGAAGTTTAATAGTGCATTTTACTCGCCATTCCACGCGCTTTAAGATGCCGCCTAGCCCAGTACGCTATCTGAAATAGGAGCGACGTAAATTGAACAAATGTGACAAAATTTTGCTGAATTCTTAAATTAACCATAATATAAAATGATCTAATCGGGTCTCTGTTTGCCCTACACTAGAAGTTTAATAGTGCATTTTACTCGCCATTTCATGCGCTTTGAGATGCCGCTTAGCCCAATACGCTATCTGAAATAGGAGCGACGTAAATTAAACAAATGTGATAGAATTTCGCTGAATACTTCTATTAACCAAAATAGAAAATGATCTAATCGGGTCTCTGATTGCCCTATCATAGAAGTTTAATAGTGCATTTTACTCGCCGTTCCACGAGCTTTAAGATGCCGCCCAGCCCAGTACGCTATCTGAAATAGGAAGGACGTAAATTGAACAAATGTGATAGAATTTTGCTGAATTCTTAAATTAACCATAATATAAAATAATCTAATCGGGTCTCTGATTGCCCTACCCTAGAAGTTTAATAGTGCATCTTACTCGCCATCTCATGCGCTTTGAGATGCCGCAAAGCCCAATACGCTATCTGACATAGGAGCGACGTAAATTGAACAAATGTGATAGAATTTCGCTAAATTCTTATATTAACCAAAATATAAAATGATCTAATCGGATCTCTGATTGCCCTATCATAGAAGTTTAATAGTGCATTTTACTCGCCATTCCACGCGCTTTAAGTTGCCGCCTAGCCCAGTACGCTATCTGAAATTGGAGCTACGTAAGTTGAACAAGTGTGACAGAATTACGCTGAATTCTTATATTAACCATAATATAAAATGATCTAATCGGGTCTCTGTTTGCCTTACCCTAGAAGTTTAATAGTGCATTTTACTCGCCAATTCATGCGCTTTGAGTTGCCGCTTAGCCCAATACGCAATCTGCAATAGGAGCGACGTAAATTGAACAAATGTGATAGAATTTCGCTGAATTCATAAATTAACCATAATATGAAATGATCTATTCGGGTCTCTGTTTGCCCTACCCTAGAAGTTTAATAGTGCATTTTACTCGCCATTTCTTGCGCCTTGAGATGCCGCTTAGCCCAATACGCTATCTGAAATATCAGCGACGTAAATTGAACAAATGTGAGAGAATTTCGTTGAATTCATATATTAACCTTAATGTAAAATGTTCTAATCGGGTCTCTGTTCGCCCTGCCCTAGAAGATTAAAAGTGCATTTCACTCGTCATTTCATGCGCTTTGAGATGCCGCTCAGCCCATTACGCTATCTGAAATAGGAGCGATGTAAATTGAACAAATGTGATAGAATTTCGATGAATTCTTTTATTAACCATAATGTTAAATGATCTAATCGGGTCTCTGTTCGCCCTAGCGTAGAAGCTTAATAGTGCATTTTATTCGTCATTTCATGCGCTTTGAGATGCCGCTTAGCCCAATACGCTATCTGAAATAGGAGCGACGTAAATTGAACAAATGTGGTAGAATTTCGCTGAATTCTTATATTAACCAAAATATGAAATAATCTAATCGGGTCTCTGATTGCCCTATCATAGAAGTTTAATAGTGCATTTTACTCGCCATTTCTTGCGCTTTGAGATGCCGATTAGCCCAATTCGCTATCTGAAATAGGAGCGACGTAAATTGAACAAATGTGATAGAATTTCCCTGAAATCTTATATTAAACAAAATATAAAATGATCTAATCAGGTCTCTGTTTGCCCTACCCTAGAAGTTTAATAGTGCATTTTACTCGCCATTTCTTGCGCTTTGAGATGCCGCTTAGCCCAATTCGCTATCTGAAATAGGAGCGACGTAAATTGAACAAATGTGATAGAATTTCGCTGAATTCTTATATTAACCCTAATGTAAAATGATCTAATCGGGTCTTTGTTCGCCCTACCCTAGAAGTTTAATAGTGCATTTCACTCGTCATCTCATGCGCTTTGAGATGCCGCTTAGCCCAATAAGCTATCTGAAATAGGAGCGACGTAAATTGAACAAATGCGATAGAATTTCGCTGAATTCTTATATTAACCAAAATATGAAATAATCTAATCGGGTCTCTGATTGCCCTATCATAGAAGTTTAATAGTGCATTTTACTCGCCATTCCACGCGCTTTAAGATGCCGCCTAGCCCAGTACGCTATCTGAAATAGGAGCGACGTAAATTGAACAAATGTGATAAAATTTTGCTGAATTCTTAAATTAACCATAATATAAAATGATCTAATCGGGTCTCTGTTTGCCCTACACTAGAAGTTTAATAGTGCATTTTACTCGCCATTTCATGCGCTTTGTGATGCCGCTTAGCCCAATACGCTATCTGAAATAGGAGCGACGTAAATTAAACAAATGTGATAGAATTTCGCTGAATACTTCTATTAACCAAAATAGAAAATGATCTAATCGGGTCTCTGATTGCCCTATCATAGAAGTTTAATAGTGCATTTTACTCGCCGTTCCACGAGCTTTAAGATGCCGCCCAGCCCAGTACGCTATCTGAAATAGGAAGGACGTAAATTGAACAAATGTGATAGAATTTTGCTGAATTCTTAAATTAACCATAATATAAAATGATCTAATCGGGTCTCTGATTGCCCTACCCTAGAAGTTTAATAGTGCATCTTACTCGCCATTTCATGCGCTTTGAGATGCCGCAAAGCCCAATACGCTATCTGACATAGGAGCGACGTAAATTGAACAAATGTGATAGAATTTCGCTAAATTCTTATATTAACCAAAATATAAAATGATCTAATCGGATCTCTGATTGCCCTATCATAGAAGTTTAATAGTGCATTTTACTCGCCATTCCACGCGCTTTAAGTTGCCGCCTAGCCCAGTACGCTATCTGAAATTGGAGCTACGTAACTTGAACAAGTGTGACAGAATTACGCTGAATTCTTATATTAACCATAATATAAAATGATCTAATCGGGTCTCTGTTTGCCTTACCCTAGAAGTTTAATAGTGCATTTTACTCGCCAATTCATGCGCTTTGAGATGCCGCTTAGCCCAATACGCAATCTGCAATAGGAGCGACGTAAATTGAACAAATGTGATAGAATTTCGCTGAATTCATAAATTAACCATAATATGAAATGATCTATTCGGGTCTCTGTTTGCCCTACCCTAGAAGTTTAATAGTGCATTTTACTCGCCATTTCTTGCGCCTTGAGATGCCGCTTAGCCCAATACGCTATCTGAAATATCAGCGACGTAAATTGAACAAATGTGAGAGAATTTCGTTGAATTCATATATTAACCTTAATGTAAAATGTTCTAATCGGGTCTCTGTTCGCCCTGCCCTAGAAGATTAAAAGTGCATTTCACTCGTCATTTCATGCGCTTTGAGATGCCGCTCAGCCCATTACGCTATCTGAAATAGGAGCGATGTAAATTGAACAAATGTGATAGAATTTCGATGAACTCTTTTATTAACCATAATGTAAAATGATCTAATCAGGTCTCTGTTCGCGCTAGCCTAGAAGTTTAATAGTGCATTTTATTCGCCATTTCATGCGCTTTGAGATGCCGCTTAGCCCAATACGCAATCTGCAATAGGAGCGACGTGAATTGAACAAATGTGATAGAATTACGCTGAATTCTTATAATAACCGTAATATAAAATGATCTAATCGGGCCTCTGTTTGCCTTACCGTAGAAGTTTAATAGTGCATTTTACTCGCCATTTCATGCGCTTTGAGATGCCGCTTAGCCCAATACGCAATCTGCAATAGGAGCGACGTAAATTGAACAAATGTGATAGAATTTCGCTGAATTCATAATTTAACCATAATATGAAATGATCTAATCGGGTCTCTGTTTGCCCTACCCTAGAAGTTTAATAGTGCATTTGACTCGCCATTTCTTGCGCTTTGAGATGCCGCTTAGCCCAATTCGCTATCTGAAATATCAGCGACGTAAATTGAACAAATGTGAGAGAATTTCGCTGAATTCTTTTATTAACCATAATGTAAAATGATCTAATCGGGACTCTGTTTGCCTTATCCTAGAAGTTTAATAGTGCATTTGACGAGCCATTTCTTGCGCTTTGAGATGCAGCTTAGCCCAATACGCTATCTGAAATAGGAGCGACGCAAATTGAACAAATGTGATAGAATTACGCTGAAATCTTATATTAAACAAAATATAAAATGATCTAAACGGGACTCTGATTGCCCTACCCCAGAAGTTTAATAGTGCATTTCACTCGTCATTTCATGCGCTTTGAGATGCCGCTTAGCCCAATAAGCTATCTGAAATAGGAGCGACGTAAATTGAACAAATGTGATAGAAGTTCCCTGAATACTTATATTATCCTTAATGTAAAATGATCTAATCGGGTCTCTGTTCGCCCTAGCCTAGAAGTTTAATAGTGCATTTTACTCGCCATTTCATGTGCTTTGAGATTCCGCTTAGCCCAATACGCTATCTGAAATAGGAGCGACGTAAATTGAAGAAATGTGATAGAATTTCCCTGAACTCTTATATTAAACAAAATATAAAATGATCTAATCAGGTCTCTGTTTGCCCTACCCTAGAAGTTTAATAGTGCATTTTACTCGCCATTTCTTGCGCTTTGAGATGCCGCTTAGCCCAATTCGCTATCTGAAATAGGAGCGACGTAAATTGAACAAATGTGATAGAATTTCGCTGAATTCTTATATTAACCTTAATGTAAAATGATCTAATCGGGTCTTTGTTCGCCCTACCCTAGAAGTTTAATAGTGCATTTCACTCGTCATCTCATGCGCTTTGAGATGCCGCTTAGCCCAATAAGCTATCTGAAATAGGAGCGACGTAAATTGAACAAATGCGGTAGAATTTCGCTGAATTCTTATATTAACCAAAATATGAAATAATCTAATCGGGTCTCTGATTGCCCTATCATAGAAGTTTAATAGTGCATTTTACTCGCCATTCCACGCGCTTTAAGATGCCGCCTAGCCCAGTACGCTATCTGAAATAGGAGCGACGTAAATTGAACAAACGTGATAAAATTTTGCTGAATTCTTAAATTAACCATAACATAAAATGATCTAATCGGATCTCTGATTGCCCTATCATAGAAGTTTAATAGTGCATTTTACTCGCCATTCCACGCGCTTTAAGTTGCCGCCTAGCCCAGTACGCTATCTAAAATTGGGGCTACGTAAGTTGAACAAGTGTGACAGAATTACGCTGAATTCTTATATTAACCATAATATAAAATGATCTAATCGGGTCTCTGTTTGCCTTACCCTAGAAGTTTAATAGTGCATTTTACTCGCCATTTCATGCGCATTGAGACGCCGCTTAGCCCAATACGCTATCTGACATAGGAGCGACGTAAATTGAACAAATGTGATGGAATTACGCTGAAATCTTATATTAACCGTAATATAAAATGATCTAATCGGGTCTCTGTTTGCCTTATCCTAGAAGTTTAATAGTGCATTCTACTCGTCATTTCATGCGCTTTGAGATGCCGCTTAGCCCAATACGCAATCTGCAATAGGAGCGACGTAAATTGAACATATGTGATAGAATTTCGCTGAATTCATAAATTAACCATAATATGAAATGATCTAATCGGGTCTCTGTTTGCCCTACCCTAGAAGTTTAATAGTGCAGTTGACTCGCCATTTCTTGCGCTTTGAGATGCCGCTTAGCCCAATTCGCTATCTGAAATATCAGCGACGTAAATTGAACAAATGTGACAGAATTTCGCTGAATTCTTTTATTAACCATAACGTAAAATGATCTAATCGGGACTCTGTTTGCCTTACCCTAGAAGTTTAATAGTGCATTTTACTCGCCATTCCACGAGCTTTAAGTTGCCGCCTAGCCGAGTATGCTATCTGACATTGGAGCTACGTAAGTTGAACAAATGTCACTGAATTACGCTGAATTCTTATATTAACCGTAATATAAAATGATCTAATCGGGTCTCTGTTTGCCTTATCCTAGAAGTTTAATAGTGCATTCTACTCGTCATATCATGCGCTTTGAGATGCCGCTTAGCCCAATACGCTATCTGACATAGGAGCGACGTAAATTGAACAAATGTGATAGAATTTCGCTGAATTCTTATATTAACCAAAATATAAAATGATCTAATCGGGTCTCTGATTGCCCTATCATAGAAGTTTAATAGTGCATTTTACTCGCCATTCCACGCGCTTTAAGTTGCCGCCTAGCCGAGTACGCTATCTGACATAGGAGCTACGTAAGTTGAACAAATGTCACTGAATTACGCTGAATTCTTATATTAACCGTAATATAAAATGATCTAATCGGGTCTCTGTTTGCCTTATCCTAGAAGTTTAATAGTGCATTCTACTCGTCATATCATGCGCTTTGAGATGCCGCTTAGCCCAATACGCTATCTGACATAGGAGCTACGTAAGTTGAACAAATGTCACTGAATTGCGCTGAATTCTTATATTAACCATAATATAAAATGATCTAATCGAGTCTCTGTCTGCCCTACCCTAGAAGTTTAATAGTGCATTTTACTCGCCATTCCACGCGCTTTAAGATGCCGCCTAGCCCAGTACGCTATCTGCAATAGGAGCGACGTAAATTGAACAAATGTGATAGAATTTCGCTGAATTCTTAAATTAACCATAATATGAAATGATCTAATCGGGACTCTGTGTGCCCTACCCTAGAATTTTAATAGTGCATTTTACTGGCCAGTTCTTGCGCTTTGAGATGCCGCTTAGCCCAATACGCTATCTGAAATAGGAGCGACGTAAATTGAACAAATGTGATAGAATTTCCCTGAAATGTTATAGTAAACAAAATATAAAATGATCTAACCGAGTCTCTGATTGCCCTACCATAGAAGTTTAATAGTGCATTTTACTCGCCATTCCGCGCGCTTTAAGATGCCGCGTAGCCCAATACGCTATCTGAAATAGGAGCGACGTAAATTGAACAAATGTGATAGAATTTCGCTGAATTCATATATTAACCAAAATATAAAATAATCTAATCGGGTCTCTGATTGCCCTATCATAGAAGTTTAATAGTGCATTTTACTCGCCATTTCTTGCGCTTTGAGATGCCGCTTAGCCCAATACGCTATCTGAAATATCAGCGACGTAAGTTGAACAAATGTGATAGAATTACGCTGAATTCTTATATCAACCGTAACATAAAATGGTCTAATCGGGTCTCCGTTTGCCTTATCCTAGAGGTTTAATAGTGCATTTTACTCGCCATTTCATGCGCATTGAGATGCCGCTCAGCCCAATACGCTATTTGATATAGGAGCGATGTAAATTGAACAAATGTGATAGAATTTCGCTGAATTCATAAATTAACCATAATATGAAATGACCTAATCGGGTCTCTGTTCGCCCTACCCAAGAAGTTTAATAGTGCATTTCTCTCGTCGTTTCATGCGCTGTGAGATGTCGCTTAGCCCAATACGCTATCTGAAATAGGAGCGACGTAAATTGAACAAACGTGATAGAATTTCCCTGAAATCTTATATTATACAATACATAAAATGATCTAAACGGGACTCTGATTGCCCTACCATAGAAGTTTAGTAGTGCATTTTACTCGCCCTTCCACGCGCTTTAAGATGCCGCCTAGCCCAGTACACTATCTGAAATAGGAACGACGTATGTTGAACAAATGTGATAGAATTACGCTGAATTCTTATATTAACCGTAATATAAAATGATCTAATCGGGTCTCTGTTTGCCTTACCCTAGAACTTTAATAGTGCATTTTACTCGCCATTTCATGCGCTTTGAGATGCCGCTTAGCCAAATACGCTATCTGAAATAGGAGCGACGTAAATTGAACAATTGTGATAGAATTTCGCTGAATTCTTATATTAACCAAAATATAAAATGATCTAATCGGGTCTCTGTTTGCCCTACCCTAGAAGTTTAATAGTGCATTTTACTTGCCATTTCATGCGCTTTGAGATGCCGCTTAGCCCAATACGCTATCTGAAATAGGTGCGACGTAAATTAAACAAATGTGATAGAATTTCGCTGAATTCATATATTACCCAAAATATAAAATGATCTAATCGGGTCCCTGTTTGCCCTACCCTAGAAGTTTAATAGTGCATTTTACTCGCCATTCCACGCGCTTTAAGATGCCGCCTAGCCCACTACGCTCTCTGAAATAGGAGCGACGTAAGTTGAACAAATGTGATAGAATTTTGCTGAATTCTTAAATTAACCATAATATAAAATGATCTAACCGGGACTCTGATTGCCCTGCCCTAGAAGTTTAATAGTGCATTTTACTTGCCATTTCATGCGCTGTGAGATGCCGCTTAGCCCAATACGCTATCTGAAATAGGTGCGACGTAAATTAAACAAATGTGATAGAATTTCGCTGAATTCATATATTAACCAAAATATAAAATGATCTAATCGGGTCTCTGATTGCCCTATCATAGAAGTTTAATAGAGCATTTTACTCGCCAATCCACGCGCTTTCAGATGCCGCTTAGCCCAATACGCTATCTGATATAGGAGCGACGTAAATTGAACAAATGTGATAGAATTTCGCTGGATCCTTATATTAACCAAAATATAAAATGATCTAATCCGGTCTCTGTTTGCCCTACCCTAGAAGTTTAATAGTGCATTTTACTCGCCATTTCTTGCGCTTTGAGATGCCGCTTAGCCCAATACGCTATCTGTAATATCAGCGACGTAAATTGAACAAATGTGAGAGAATTTCGCTGAATTCTTATATTAAGCTTAATGTAGAATGTTCTAATCGGGTCTCTGTTCGCCCTACCCTAGAAGATTAATAGTGCATTTCACTCGTCATTTCATGCGCTTTGAGATGACGCTTAGCACAATACGCTATCTGAAATAGGAGCGACGTAAGTTGAACAAATGTGATAGAATTACGCTGAATTCTTATATTAACCATAATATAAAATGATGTAATCGGGTCTTTGTTCGCCCCACCCAAGAAGTTTAATACTGCATTTCTCTCGTCATTTCATGCGCTTTGAGATGCCGCTTAGCCCAATACGCTATCTGAAATAGGAGCGACGTAAATTGAACAAATGTGATAGAATTTCCCTGAAATGTTATAGTAAACAAAATATAAAATGATCTAATCGGAACTCTGATTGCCCTATCATAGAAGTTTAGTAGTGCATTTTACTCGCCCTTCCACGCGCTTTAAGATGCCGCCTAGCCCAGTACGCTATCTGAAATAGGAGCGACGTAAACTGAACAAATGTGATAGAATTTCCCTGAAATCTTCTATTAAACAAAATATAAAATGATCTAATCGGGTCTCTGTTCGCCCTACCCAAGAAGTTTAATAGAGCATTTTACTCGCCATTCCACGCGCTTTAAGATGCCGCCTAGCCCAGTATGCTATCTGAAATAGGAACGACGTAAATTGAACAAATGTGATAGAATTTCGCTGAATTCTTAAATTAACCATAATACAAAATGATCTAATGGGGTCTCTGTTTGCCCTACCCTAGAAGTTTAATAATGCATTTTACTCGACATTTCTTGCGCTTTGAGATGGTGCTTAGCACAAGTCGCTATCTGAAATAGGTACGATGTAAATTGAACAAATGTGATAGAATTTCGCTGAATTCTTATATTAACCTTAATGTAAAATGATCTAATCGGGTCTTTGTTCGCCCTACCCTAGAAGTTTAATTTTGCATTTCACTCGTCATTTCATGCGCTTTGAGATGCCGCTCAGCCCAATAAGCTACCTGAAATAGGAGCGACGTAAATTGAACAAATGTGATAGAATTTCGCTGAATTCTTATATTAACCAAAATACAAAATGATCTAATCGGGTCTCTGTTTGCCCTACCCTAGAAGTTTAACAGTGCATTTTACTCGCCATTTCTTACGCTTTGAGATGCCGCTTAGCCCAATTCGCTATCTGAAATAGGAGCGACGTAAATTGGACAAATGTGATAGAATTTCGCTGAATTCTTATATTAACCGTAATATAACATGATCTAATCGGGTCTCTGTTTGCCTTATCCTAGAAGTTTAATAGTGCATTTTACTCGCTATTTCATGCGCATTGAGATGCCGCTTAGCCCAATACGCTATTTGAAATAGCAGCGATGTAAATTGAACAAATGTGATAGAATTTCGCTGAATTCATAAATTAACCATAATATGAAATGACCTAATCGGGTCTCTGTTCGCCCTACCCAAGAAGATTAATAGTGCATTTCTCTCGTCGTTTCATGCGCTGTGAGATGTCGCTTAGCCCAATACGCTATCTGAAATAGGAGCGACGTAAATTGAACAAACGTGATAGAATTTCCCAGGAATCTTATATTATACAATACATAAAATGATCTAAACGGGACTCTGATTGCCCTACCATAGAAGTTTAGTAGTGCATTTTACTCGCCCTTCCACGCGCTTTAAGATGCCGCCTAGCCCAGTACACTATCTGAAATAGGAACGACGTATGTTGAACAAATGTGATAGAATTACGCTGAATTCTTATATTAACCGTAATATAAAATGATCTAATCGGGTCTCTGTTTGCCTTACCCTAGAAGTTTAATAGTGCATTTTACTCGCCATTTCATGCGCTTTGAGATGCCGCTTAGCCAAATACGCTATCTGAAATAGGAGCGACGTAAGTTGAACAAATGTGATAGAATTTTGCTGAATTCTTAAATTAACCATAATATAAAATGATCTAACCGGGACTCTGATTGCCCTACCCTAGAAGTTTAATAGTGCATTTTACTTGCCATTTCATGCGCTTTGAGATGCCGCTTAGCCCAATACGCTATCTGAAATAGGAACGACGTAAGTTGAACAAATGTGATAGAATTACGCTGAATTCTTATATTAACCAAAATAGAAAATGATCTAATCGGGTCTCTGATTGCCCTATCATAGAAGGTTAACAGTGCATTTTACTCGTCATTCCACGCGCGTTAAGATGCCGCCTAGCCCAGTAGGCTATCTGAAACTGGAACGACGTAAATTGAACAAATGTGATAGAATTTCGCTGAATTCTTAAATTAACCTTAATATAAAATGATCTAATCGGGTCTCTGTTTGCCTTACTCTAGAAGTTTAATAGTGCATTTTACTCGCCATTTCATGCGATTTGAGATGCTGCTTAGCCCAATACGCTATCTGAAATAAGAGCGACGTAAATTGAACAAATGTGATAGAATTTCGCTGAATTATTAAATTAACCATAATATAAAATGATGTAATCGGGTCTCTGTTTGCCCTATCATAGAAGTTTAATAGTGCATTTCACTCGTCATTTCATGCGCTTTGAGATGCCGCCTAGCACAGTACGCTATCTGAAATAGGAGCGACGTAAGTTGAACAAATGTGATAGAATTACGCTGAATTCTTATATTAACCGTAATATAAAATGATCTTATCGGGTCTCTGTTTGCCCTTTCCCTAGAAGTTTAATAGTGCATTTTACTCGCCATTTCTTGCGCTTTGAGATGCCGCTTAGCTCAATACGCTATCTGAAATAGGAGCGACGTAAATTGAACAAATGTGATAGAATTTCGCTGAATTCTTATATTAACCAAAATATAAAATGATCTAAACGGCTCTCTGATTGCCCTATCATAGGAGTTTAGTAGTGCATTTTACTCGCCCTTCCACGCGCTTTAAGATGCCGCCTAGCCCAGTACGCTATCTGAAATAGGAACGACGTAAGTTGAACAAATGTGATAGAATTACGCTGAATTCTTTTATTAACCGTAATATAAAATGATCTAATCGGGTCTCTGTTTTCCTTACCCTAGAAGTTTAATAGTGCATTTTACTCGCCATTTCATGCGCTTTGAGATACCGCTTATCCCAATACGCTATCTGAAATAGGAGCGACGTAAATTGAACAGATGTGATAGAATTTCGCTGAATTCTTATATTAACCAAAATATAAAATGATCTAATCGGGTCTCTGATTGCCCTATCATAGAAGTTTAACAGTGCATTTTACTCGCCATTCCTCGCGTTTTAAGATGCCGCCTAGCCCAGTACGCTATCTGAAATAGGAACGGCGTAAATTGAAAAAATGTGATTGAAACTTGCTGAATTCTTAAATTAACCATAATATAAAATGATCTAATCGGGTCTCTGTTTGCCCTACCCTAGAAGTTTAACAGTGCATTTTACTCGCCATTTCTTACGCTTTGAGATGCCGCTTAGCCCAATTCGCTATCTGAAATATCAGCGACGTAAATTGAACAAATGTGATAGAATTTCGATGAATGCTTATATTAATCTTAATGTAAAATGATCTAATTGGGTCTTTGTTCGCCCTACCCTAGAAGTTTAATAGTGCATTTCACTCGTCATTTCATGCGCATTGAGATGCCGCCTAGCCCAATGCGCTATCTGAAATATCAGCGACGTAAATTGAACAAATGTGATAGAATTTCGCTGAATCGTTATATTAACCAAAATATAAAATGATCTAATCGGGTCTCTGTTTGCCTTACCCTAGAAGTTTAATAGTCCATTTTACTCGCCATTTCATGCGATTTGAGATGCTGCTTATCCCAATACGCTATCTGAAATAAGAGCGACGTAAATTGAAAAAATGTGATAGAATTTCGCTGAATTCTTAAATTAACCATAATATAAAATGATCTAATCGGGTCTCTGTTTGCCTTACCCTAGAAGTTTAATACTGCATTTTACTCGCCATTTCATGCGATTTGAGATGCTGCTTAGCCCAATACGCTATCTGAAATAAGAGCGACGTAAATTGAACAAATGTGATAGAATTTCGCTGAATTATTAAATTAACCATAATATAAAATGATCTAATCGGGTCTCTGTTTGCCCTATCATAGAAGTTTAATAGTGCATTTCACTCGTCATTTCATGCGCTTTGAGATGCCGCCTAGCCCAGTACGCTATCTGAAATAGGAGCGACGTAAGTTGAACAAATGTGATAGAATTACGCTGAATTCTTATTTTAACCGTAATATAAAATGATCTTATCGGGTCTCTGTTTGCCCTACCCTAGAAGTTTAATAGTGCATTTTACTCGCCATTTCTTGCGCCTTGAGATGCCGCTTAGCCGAATACGCTATCTGAAATAGGAGCGACGTAAATTGAACAAATGTGATAGAATTTCCCTGAATTCTTATATTAACCTTAATGTAAAATGATCTAATCGGGTCTCTGTTCGCCCTACCCTAGAAGTTTAATAGTCCATTTCACTCGTCATTTCATGCGCTTTGAGTTGCCGCTTAGCCCAATACGATATCTGAAATTGGAGCGATGTAAATTGAACAAATGTGATAGAATTTTGCTGACTTCTTAAATTAACCATAATATTAAATGATCTAATCGGGTCCTGTTTGCCCTACCCTAGAAGTTTAATAGTGCATTTTACTCGCCATTTCTTGCGCTTTGATATGCCGCTTAGCCCAATACGCTATCTGAAATAGAAGCGACGTAAATTGAACAAATGTGATAGAATTTCGCTGAATTCTTATATTAACCAAAATATAAAATGATCTAATCGGGTCTCTGATTGCCCTATCACAGAAGTTTAAGAGTGCATTTTGCTCGCCATTCCACACGCTTTAAGATGCCGCCTAGCCCAGTACGCTATCTGAAATAGGAGCGACGCAAGTTGAACAAATGTGATAGAATAACGCTGAATTCTTATATCAACCGTAACATAAAATGGTCTAATCGGGTCTCCGTTTGCCTTATCCTAGAGGTTTAATAGTGCATTTTACTCGCCATTTCATGCGCATTGAGATGCCGCTTAGCCCAATACGCTATTTGAAATAGGAGCGATGTAAATTGAACAAATGTGATAGAATTTCGCTGAATTCATAAATTAACCATAATATGAAATGACCTAATCGGGTCTCTGTTCGCCCTACCCAAGAAGTTTAATAGTGCATTTCTCTCGTCGTTTCATGCGCTGTGAGATGTCGCTTAGCCCAATACGCTATCTGAAATAGGAGCGACGTAAATTGAACAAACGTGATAGAATTTCCCAGGAATCTTATATTATACAATACATAAAATGATCTAAACGGGACTCTGATTGCCCTACCATAGAAGTTTAGTAGTGCATTTTACTCGCCCTTCCACGCGCTTTAAGATGCCGCCTTGCCCAGTACACTATCTGAAATAGGAACGACGTATGTTGAACAAATGTGATAGAATTACGCTGAATTCTTATATTAACCGTAATATAAAATGATCTAATCGGGTCTCTGTTTGCCTTACCCTAGAAGTTTAATAGTGCATTTTACTCGCCATTTCATGCGCTTTGAGATGCCGCTTAGCCAAATACGCTATCTGAAATAGGAGCGACGTAAGTTGAACAAATGTGATAGAATTTTGCTGAATTCTTAAATTAACCATAATATAAAATGATCTAACCGGGACTCTGATTGCCCTACCCTAGAAGTTTAATAGTGCATTTTACTTGCCATTTCATGCGCTTTGAGATGCCGCTTAGCCCAATACGCTATCTGAAATAGGTGCGACGTAAATTAAACAAATGTGATAGAATTTCACTGAATTCATATATTAACCAAAATATAAAATGATCTAATCGGGTCCCTGTTTGCCCTACCCTAGAAGTTTAATAGTGCATTTTACTCGCCATTTCTTGCGCTTTGAGATGCCGCTTAGCCCAATACGCTATCTGAAATATCAGCGACGTAAATTGAACAAATGTGAGAGAATTTCGCTGAATTCTTATATTAAGCTTAATGTAGAATGTTCTAATCGGGTCTCTGTTCGCCCTACCCTAGAAGATTAATAGTGCATTTCACTCGTCATTTCATGCGCTTTGAGATGCCGCTTAGCACAATACGCTATCTGAAATAGGAGCGACGTAAGTTGAACAAATGTGATAGAATTACGCTGAATTCTTATATTAACCTTAATATAAAATGGTCTAATCGGGTCTCTGTTTGCCTTATCCTAAAAGTTTAATAGTGCATTTCTCACGTCATTTCATGCCCTTTGAGATGCCGCTTAGCCCAATACGCTATCTGAAATAGGAGCGACGTAAATTGAACAAATGTGATAGAATTTCAGTGAATTCATTTATGAACCGTAATATAAAATGATCTAATCGGGTCTCTGTTTGCCCTACCCTCGAAGTTTAATAGTGCATTTTACTCGCCATTTCTTGCGCTTTGAGATGCCGCTTAGCCCAATACGCTATCTGAAATATCAGCGATGTAAATTGAACAAATGTGATAGAATTTCGCTGAATTCTTAAATTAACCATAATATAAAACGATATAATCGGGTCTCTGTTTGCCCTACCCTAGAAGTTTAATAGTGCATTTTACTCGCCATTTCATGCGATTTGACATGCCGCTCAGCCCAATACGCTATCTGAAATAGGAGCGACGTAAATTGAACAAATGTGATAGAATTTCAGTGAATTCATTTATGAACCATAATGTAAAATGATCTAATCGGGTCTCTGTTTGCCCTACCCTGGAAGTTTAATAGTGCATTTTACTCGCCATTTCTTGCGCTTTGAGATGCCGCTTAGCCCGATACGCTATCTGAAATATCAGCGACGTGAATTGAACAAATGTGATAGAATTTCGCTGAATCGTTATATTAACCAAAATATAAAATGATCTAATCGGGTCTCTGATTGCCCTATCATAGAAGTTTAATAGTGCATTTCTCTCGTCATTTCATGCGCTTTGAGATGCCGCTTATCCCAATACGCTATCTGAAATAGGAGCGACGTAAATTGAACAGATGTGATAGAATTTCGCTGAATTCTTATATTAACCAAAATATAAAATGATTTAATCGGGTCTCTGATTGCCCTATCATAGAAGTTTAACAGTGCATTTTACTCGCCATTCCTCGCGTTTTAAGATGCCGCCTAGCCCAGTACGCTATCTGAAATAGGAACGACGTAAATTGAAAAAATGTGATAGAAACTTGCTGAATTCTTAAATTAACCATAATATAAAATGATCTAATCGGGTCTCTGTTTGCCCTACCCTAGAAGTTTAACAGTGCATTTTACTCGCCATTTCTTACGCTTTGAGATGCCGCTTAGCCCAATTCGCTATCTGAAATATCAGCGACGTAAATTGAACAAATGTGATAGAATTTCGCTGAATGCTTATATTAATCTTAATGTAAAATGATCTAATTGGGTCTTTGTTCGCCCTACCCTAGAAGTTTAATAGTGCATTTCACTCGTCATTTCATGCGCATTGAGATGCCGCCTAGCCCAATGCGCTATCTGAAATATCAGCGACGTAAATTGAACAAATGTGATAGAATTTCGCTGAATCGTTATATTAACCAAAATATAAAATGATCTAATCGGGTCTCTGTTTGCCTTACCCTAGAAGTTTAATAGTCCATTTTACTCGCCATTTCATGCGATTTGAGATGCTGCTTATCCCAATACGCTATCTGAAATAAGAGCGACGTAAATTGAAAAAATGTGATAGAATTTCGCTGAATTCTTAAATTAACCATAATATAAAATGATCTAATCGGGTCTCTGTTTGCCTTACCCTAGAAGTTTAATAGTGCATTTTACTCGCCATTTCATGCGATTTGAGATGTTGCTTAGCCCAATACGCTATCTGAAATAAGAGCGACGTAAATTGAACAAATGTGATAGAATTTCGCTGAATTATTAAATTAACCATAATATAAAATGATCTAATCGGGTCTCTGTTTGCCCTATCATAGAAGTTTAATAGTGCATTTCACTCGTCATTTCATGCGCTTTGAGATGCCGCCTAGCCCAGTACGCTATCTGAAATAGGAGCGACGTAAGTTGAACAAATGTGATAGAATTACGCTGAATTCTTATTTTAACCGTAATATAAAATGATCTTATCGGGTCTCTGTTTGCCCTACCCTAGAAGTTTAATAGTGCATTTTACTCGCCATTTCTTGCGCCTTGAGATGCCGCTTAGCCGAATACGCTATCTGAAATAGGAGCGACGTAAATTGAACAAATGTGATAGAATTTCCCTGAATTCTTATATTAACCTTAATGTAAAATGATCTAATCGGGTCTCTGTTCGCCCTACCCTAGAAGTTTAATAGTCCATTTCACTCGTCATTTCATGCGCTTTGAGTTGCCGCTTAGCCCAATACGATATCTGAAATTGGAGCGATGTAAATTGAACAAATGTGATAGAATTTTGCTGACTTCTTAAATTAACCATAATATTAAATGATCTAATCGGGTCCTGTTTGCCCTACCCTAGAAGTTTAATAGTGCATTTTACTCGCCATTTCTTGCGCTTTGATATGCCGCTTAGCCCAATACGCTATCTGAAATAGAAGCGACGTAAATTGAACAAATGTGATAGAATTTCGCTGAATTCTTATATTAACCAAAATATAAAATGATCTAATCGGGTCTCTGATTGCCCTATCATAGAAGTTTAAGAGTGCATTTTGCCCGCCATTCCACGCGCTTTAAGATGCCGCCTAGCCCAGTACGCTATCTGAAATAGGAGCGACGCAAGTTGAACAAATGTGATAGAATAACGCTGAATTCTTATATCAACCGTAACATAAAATGGTCTAATCGGGTCTCCGTTTGCCTTATCCTAGAGGTTTAATAGTGCATTTTACTCGCCATTTCATGCGCATTGAGATGCCGCTTAGCCCAATACGCTATTTGAAATAGGAGCGATGTAAATTGAACAAATGTGATAGAATTTCGCTGAATTCATAAATTAACCATAATATGAAATGACCTAATCGGGTCTCTGTTCGCCCTACCCAAGAAGTTTAATAGTGCATTTCTCTCGTCGTTTCATGCGCTGTGAGATGTCGCTTAGCCCAATACGCTATCTGAAATAGGAGCGACGTAAATTGAACAAACGTGATAGAATTTCCCTGAAATCTTATATTATACAATACATAAAATGATCTAAACGGGACTCTGATTGCCCTACCATAGAAGTTTAGTAGTGCATTTTACTCGCCCTTCCACGCGCTTTAAGATGCCGCCTAGCCCAGTACACTATCTGAAATAGGAACGACGTATGTTGAACAAATGTGATAGAATTACGCTGAATTCTTATATTAACCGTAATATAAAATGATCTAATCGGGTCTCTGTTTGCCTTACCCTAGAAGTTTAATAGTGCATTTTACTCGCCATTTCATGCGCTTTGAGATGCCGCTTAGCCAAATACGCTATCTGAAATAGGAGCGACGTAAGTTGAACAAATGTGATAGAATTTTGCTGAATTCTTAAATTAACCATAATATAAAATGATCTAACCGGGACTCTGATTGCCCTACCCTAGAAGTTTAATAGTGCATTTTACTTGCCATTTCATGCGCTTTGAGATGCCGCTTAGCCCAATACGCTATCTGAAATAGGTGCGACGTAAATTAAACAAATGTGATAGAATTTCACTGAATTCATATATTAACCAAAATATAAAATGATCTAATCGGGTCCCTGTTTGCCCTACCCTAGAAGTTTAATAGTGCATTTTACTCGCCATTTCTTGCGCTTTGAGATGCCGCTTAGCCCAATACGCTATCTGAAATATCAGCGACGTAAATTGAACAAATGTGAGAGAATTTCGCTGAATTCTTATATTAAGCTTAATGTAGAATGTTCTAATCGGGTCTCTGTTCGCCCTACCCTAGAAGATTAATAGTGCATTTCACTCGTCATTTCATGCGCTTTGAGATGCCGCTTAGCACAATACGCTATCTGAAATAGGAGCGACGTAAGTTGAACAAATGTGATAGAATTACGCTGAATTCTTATATTAACCTTAATATAAAATGGTCTAATCGGGTCTCTGTTTGCCTTATCCTAAAAGTTTAATAGTGCATTTCTCTCGTCATTTCATGCCCTTTGAGATGCCGCTTAGCCCAATACGCTATCTGAAATAGGAGCGACGTAAATTGAACAAATGTGATAGAATTTCAGTGAATTCATTTATGAACCGTAATATAAAATGATCTAATCGGGTCTCTGTTTGCCCTACCCTCGAAGTTTAATAGTGCATTTTACTCGCCATTTCTTGCGCTTTGAGATGCCGCTTAGCCCAATACGCTATCTGAAATATCAGCGACGTAAATTGAACAAATGTGATAGAATTTCGCTGAATTCTTATATTAACCAAAATACAAAATGATCTAATGGGGTCTCTGTTTGCCCTACCCTAGAAGTTTAATAATGCATTTTACTCGCCATTTCTTGCGCTTTGAGATGCTGCTTAGCACAAGTCGCTATCTGAAATAGGAGCGATGTAAATTGAACAAATGTGATAGAATTTCGCTGAATTCTTATATTAACCTTAATGTAAAATGATCTAATCGGGTCTTTGTTCGCCCTACCCTAGAAGTTTAATGGTGCAGTTCACTCGTCATTTCATGCGCTTTGAGATGCCGCTTAGCCCAATAAGCTATCTGAAATAGGAGCCACATGAATTGAACAAATGTGATAGAATTTCGCTGAATTCTTATATTAACCAAAATATGAAATGATCTAATCGGGTCTCTGATTGCCCTATCATAGAAGCTTAATAGTGCATTTTACTCGACATTCCACGCGCTTTAAGTTGCCGCCTAGCCGAGTACGCTATCTGACATAGGAGCTACGTAAGTTGAACAAATGTCACTGAATTACGCTGAATTCTTATATTAACCGTAATATAAAATGATCTAATCGGGTCTCTGTTTGCCTTATCCTAGAAGTTTAATAGTGCATTCTACTCGTCATATCATGCGCTTTGAGATGCCGCTTAGCCCAATACGCTATCTGACATAGGAGCGACGTAAATTGAACAAATGTGATAGAATTTCGCTGAATTCTTATATTAACCAAAATATAAAATGATCTAATCGGGTCTCTGATTGCCCTATCATAGAAGTTTAATAGTGCATTTTACTCGCCATTCCACGCGCTTTAAGATGCCGCTTAGCCCAATACGCTATCTGAAATAGGAGCGACGTAAATTGAAAAAATGTGATAGAATTTCGCTGAATACTTATATTAACCAAAATATAAAATGATCTAATCGGGTCTCTGATTGCCCTATCATAGAAGTTTAATAGTGCATTTCTCTCGTCATTTCATGCGCTTTGAGATGCCGCCTAGCCCAGTACGCTATCTGAAATAGGAACAACGTAAATTGAACAATTGTGATAGAATTTCCCTGAATTCTTATATTAACCTTAATGTAAAATGACCTAATAGGGTCTCTGTTCGCCCTACCCTAGAAGTTTAATAGTGCATTTCACTCGTCATTTCATGCGCTTCCAGATGCCGCTTAGCCGAATACGCTATCTGAAATAGCAGCGACGTAAATTGAACAAATGTGATAGAATTTCGCTGAATTCTTAAATTAACTATAATATAAAATTATCTATTCGCGTCTCTGTTTGCCCTACCCTAGAAGTTTAATTGTGCATTTCCCTCGTCATTTCATGTGCTTTGAGATGCCGCTTTGCCCAATAAGCTATCTGAAATAGGAGCGACGTAAATTGAACAAATGTGATAGTATTTCGCTGAATTCTTATATTAACCAAAATATAAAATGATCTAATCGGGTCTCTGATTGCCCTATCATAGAAGGTTAACAGTGCATTTTACTCGTCATTCCACGCGCGTTAAGATGCCGCCTAGCCCAGTAGGCTATCTGAAACTGGAACGACGTAAATTGAACAAATGTGATAGAATTTCGCTGAATTCTTAAATTAACCTTAATATAAAATGATCTAATCGGGTCTCTGTTTGCCTTACTCTAGAAGTTTAATAGTGCATTTTACTCGCCATTTCATGCGATTTGAGATGCTGCTTAGCCCAATACGCTATCTGAAATAAGAGCGACGTAAATTGAACAAATGTGATAGAATTTCGCTGAATTATTAAATTAACCATAATATAAAATGATGTAATCGGGTCTCTGTTTGCCCTATCATAGAAGTTTAATAGTGCATTTCACTCGTCATTTCATGCGCTTTGAGATGCCGCCTAGCACAGTACGCTATCTGAAATAGGAGCGACGTAAGTTGAACAAATGTGATAGAATTACGCTGAATTCTTATATTAACCGTAATATAAAATGATCTTATCGGGTCTCTGTTTGCCCTACCCTAGAAGTTTAATAGTGCATTTTACTCGCCGTTTCATGCGCTTTGAGATACCGCTTATCCCAATACGCTATCTGAAATAGGAGCGACGTAAATTGAACAGATGTGATAGAATTTCGCTGAATTCTTATATTAACCAAAATATAAAATGATTTA
>CAKAJE020000334.1:0-18756 GCA_916610135.2 Macropis europaea
TGGTTAATTTAAGAATTCAGCGTAATTCTATCACATTTGTTCAACTTACGTCGCTCCTATTTCAGATAGCGTACTGGGCTAGGCGGCATCTTAAAGCGCGTGGAAGGGCGAGTAAAATGCACTACTAAACTTATAGGGTAGGGCAAACAGAGGCCCGATTAGATCATATTATATTATGGTTAATTTAAGAATTCAGCAAAATTCTATCACATTTGTTCAATTTACATCGCTCCTATTTCAGATAGCTTATTGGGCTAAGCGGCATCTCAAAGCGCATGAAATGGCGAGTGAAATGCACTATTAAACTTCTAGGGTAGGGCAAACAGAGACCCGATTAGATAATTTTATATTACGGTTAATATAAGAATTCAGCGTAATTCTATCACATTTGTTCAACTTACGTCGCTCCTATTTCAGATAGCGTACTGGGCTAGGCGGCATCTCAAAGCGCATGAAATGACGAGTGAAATGCACTATTAAACATCTATGATAGGGCAAACAGAGACCCGATTAGATCATTTGATATTATGGTTAATTTAAGAATTCAGCGAAATTCTATCACATTTGTTCAATGGACGTCGCTCCTATTTCAGATAGCGTATTGGGCTAAGCGGCATCTCAAAGCCCATGAAATGGCGAGTAAAATGCACTGTTAAACTTCTAGGGTCCGGCAAACAGAGACCCGATTAGATCATTTCATATTTTGGTTAATATAAGAATTCAGAAAAATTCTGTCACATTTGTTCAATTTACGTCGCTCCTATTTCAGATAGCGTATTGGGCTAAGCGGCATCTCAAAGCGCATGAAATGGCGAGTAAAATGCACTGTTAAACTTCTAGGGAAGGTCATACGGAGACCCGATTAGATCATTTCATATTTTGGTTTATTTAAGAATTCAGAAAAATTCTATCACATTTGTTCAATTTACGTCGCTCCTATTTCAGATAGCTTATTGGGCTAAGAGGCACCTCAAAGCGCATGAAATGACGAGTGAAATGCACTATTAAACTTCTATGATAAGGCAAACAGAGACCCGATTAGACCATTTTATATTACGGTTAATATAAGACTTCAGCGTAATTCTATCACACTTGTTCAATTTACGTCGCTGTTATTTCAGATAGCGTACTGGGCTAGGCGGCATCTCAAAGCGCATGAAATGACGAGTGAAATGCACTATTAAACTTCTATGATAGGGCAAATAGAGACCCGATTAGATCATTTTATATTATGGTTAATTTAAGAATTCAGCGAAATTCTATCACATTTGTTCAATTTACGTCGCTCCTATTTCAGATAGCGTATTGGGCTAAGCGGCATCTCTAATCGCATGAAATGGCGAGTAAAATGCACTATTAAACTTCTGGGGTAAGGCAAACAGAGACCCGATTAGATCATTTTATATTTTGGTTAATATAAGAATTCAGCGAAATTCTATCACAATTGTTCTATTTACGTCGCTCCTATTTCAGATAGCGCATTGGGCTAAGCGCCATCTCAAACCGCATGAAATGGCGTGTAAAATGCACTATTAAACTTCTAGGGTAGGGCAAACAGAGGCCCGATTAGATCATTTTATATTATGGTTAATTTAAGAATTCAGCCAAATTCTATCACATTTGTTCAATTTACGTCGCTCCTATTTCAGATAGCGTATTGGGCTAAGAGGCATCTCAAAGCGCATGAAATGACGAGTGAAATGCAGTATTAAACTTCTAGGATAAGGCAAACAGAGACCCGATTTGATCATTTTATATTACGGTTAATATAAGAATTTAGAGTAATTCTATCACATTTGTTCAATTTACGTCGCTCCAATTTCAGATAGCGTACTGGGCTAGGCGGCATCTTAAAGCGCGTGGAATGGCGAGCAAAATGCACTATTAAACTTCTATGATAGGGCAATCAGAGACCCGACTAGATCATTTTATATATTGGTTAATATAAGAATTCAGCGAAATCCTATCACATTTGTTCAATTTACGTTGCTCGTATTTCAGATAGCGTATTGGGCTAAGCGGCACCTCAAAGTGCATGAAATGACGAGTGAAATGCACTATTAAACTTCTAGGGTTGGGCGAACAAAGACCCGATTAGATCATTTTACATTAAGATTATTATAAGAATTCAGCGAAATTCTATCACATTTGTTCAATTTACGTCGCTCCTATTTCAGATAGCGTATTGGGCTAAGCGCCATCTCAAAGCGCATGAAATGGCGAGCAATGTGCACTATTAAACTTCTAGGATAAGGCAAACAGAGACCCGATTAGATAATTTTATATTACGGTTAATATAAGAATTCAGGGTAATTCTATCACATTTGTTCAACTTACGTCGCTCCTATTTCAGATAGCGTATTGGGCTAAGCGGCATCTCAAAGCGCATGAAATGGCGAGTAAAATGCACTGTTAAACTTCTAGGGTAGGGCAAACAGAGACCCGATTAGATCATTTCATATTATGGTTTATTTAAGAATTCAGAAAAATTCTATCACATTTGTTCAATTTACGTCGCTCCTATTTCAGATAGCTTATTGGGCTAAGCGGCATCTCAATGCGCATGAAATGGCGGGTAAAATGCACTGCTAAACTTGTAGGGTAGGGCAAACAGAGACCCGATTAGATCATTTTATATTATGGTTAATTTAAGATGTCAGCAAAATTCTGTCACATTTGTTCAATTTACGTCGCTCCAATTTCAGATAGCCAACTGGGCTGGGCAGCATCTTAAAGCGCGTGGAATGGCGAGCAAAATGCACTCTTTAACTTCTATGATAGGGCATTCAGAGACCCGACTAGATCATTTTATATTTTGGCTAATATAAGAATTCAGCGAAATTCTATCACAATTGTTCAATTTACGTCGCTCCTATTTCAGATAGCGTATTGGGCTATGCGGCATCTCAAAGCGCATGAAATGACGAGTGAAAGGCACTATTAAACTTCTAGGGTAGGGCGAACAGAGAACCGATTAGATCATTTTACATTAAGGTTAATATAAGAATTCAGGGAAATTCTATCACGTTTTTCAATTTACGTCGCTCTTATTTCAGATAGCGTATTGGGCTAAGCGGCATCTCAAACCGCATGAAATGGCGAGTAAAATGCACTGTTAAACTTCTAGGGTAGGGCAATCAGAGAGCCGATTAGATCATTTTATATTACGATTAATATAAGAATTCAGCGTAATTCTACCACATTTGTTCAATTTACGTCGCTGATATTTCAGATAGTGTATTGGGCTAAGCGGCATCTCAAAGCGCAAGAAATGGCGAGTAAAATGCACTGATAAACTTCTAGGGTAGGGCAAGCGGCGACCCGATAAGATCATTTTATTTTATGGTTAATTTAAGAATTCAGCGAATCTCTATCATATTTGTTCAATTTACGTCGCTCCTATTTCAGATAGCGTACTGGGCTAAGCGGCAGCGCAATGCGCATGAAATGGCGAGTAAAATGCACTATTAAACTTCTAGGATAAGGCAAACAGAGACCCGATTAGATCATTTTATATTACGGTTAATATAAGAATTCAGCGTAATTCTATCACATTTGTTCAATTTACGTCGCTCCTATTTCAGATAGCGTATTGGGCTAAGCGGCATCTCAAAGCGCATGAAATGACGAGTGAAAGGCACTATTAAACTTCTAGGGTAGGGCGAACAGAGAACCGATTAGATCATTTTACATTAAGGTTAATATAAGAATTCAGGGAAATTCTATCACGTTTTTCAATTTACGTCGCTCTTATTTCAGATAGCGTATTGGGCTAAGCGGCATCTCAAAGCGCATGAAATGGCGAGTAAAATGCACTGTTAAACTTCCAGGGTAGGGCAAACAGTGACCCGATTAGATCATTTCATATTATGGATTATTTAAGAATTCAGAAAAATTCTATCACATTTGTTCAATTTACGTCGCTCCTATTTCAGATAGCTTATTGGGCTAAGAGGCATCTCAAAGCGCATGAAATGACGAGTGAAATGCACTATTAAACTTCTAGGATAAGGCAAACAGAGACCCGATTTGATCATTTTATATTACGGTTAATATAAGAATTTAGAGTAATTCTATCACATTTGTTCAATTTACGTCGCTCCTATTTCAGATAGCTTATTGGGCTAAGCGCCATCTCAAAGCGCATGAAATGGCGAGCAAAATGCAGTGCTAAACTTGTAGGGTAGGGCAAACAGAGACCCGATTAGATCACTTTATATTATGGTTAATTTAAGATGTCAGCAAAATTCTGTCACATTTGTTCAATTTACGTCGCTCCAATTTCAGATAGCGTACTGGGCTCGGCGGCATCTTAAAGCGCAATAAATGGCGAGTAAAATGCACTATTAAACTTCTAGGGTAGGGCGAACAGAGACCCGATTAGATCATTTTATATTACGGTTAATATAAGAATTCAGCGTAATTCTATCACATTTGTTCAACTTACGTCGCTCCTATTTCAGATAGCGTACTGGGCTAGGCGGCATCTTAAAGCGCGTGGAAGGGCGAGTAAAATGCACTACTAAACTTATAGGGTAGGGCAAACAGAGGCCCGATTAGATCATATTATATTATGGTTAATTCAAGAATTCAGCAAAATTCTATCACATTTGTTCAATTTTCATCGCTCCTATTTCAGATAGCTTATTGGGCTAAGCGGCATCTCAAAGCGCATGAAATGGCGAGTGAAATGCACTATTAAACTTCTAGGGTAGGGCTATATTACGGTTAATATAAGAATTCAGCGTAATTCTATCACATTTGTTCAACTTACGTCGCTCCTATTTAAGATAGCGTACTGGGCTAGGCGGCATCTCAAAGCGCATGAAATGACGAGTGAAATGCACTATTAAACATCTATGATAGGGCAAACAGAGACCGATTAGATCATTTGATATTATGGTTAATTTAAGAATTCAGCGAAATTCTATCACATTTGTTCAATGGACGTCGCTCCTATTTCAGATAGCGTATTGGGCTAAGCGGCATCTCAAAGCCCATGAAATGGCGAGTAAAATGCACTGTTAAACTTCTAGGGTCCGGCAAACAGAGACCCGATTAGATCATTTCATATTTTGGTTAATATAAGAATTCAGAAAAATTCTGTCACATTTGTTCAATTTACGTCGCTCCTATTTCAGATAGCGTATTGGGCTAAGCGGCATCTCAAAGCGCATGAAATGGCGAGTAAAATGCACTGTTAAACTTCTAGGGAAGGTCAAACGGAGACCCGATTAGATCATTTCATATTTTGGTTTATTTAAGAATTCAGAAAAATTCTATCACATTTGTTCAATTTACGTCGCTCCTATTTCAGATAGCTTATTGGGCTAAGAGGCACCTCAAAGCGCATGAAATGACGAGTGAAATGCACTATTAAACTTCTATGCTAAGGCAAACAGAGACCCGATTAGACCATTTTATATTACGGTTAATATAAGACTTCAGCGTAATTCTATCACACTTGTTCAATTTACGTCGCTGATATTTCAGATAGCGTACTGGGCTAGGCGGCATCTCAAAGCGCATGAAATGACGAGTGAAATGCACTATTAAACTTCTATGATAGGGCAAATAGAGACCCGATTAGGTCATATTATATTATGGTTAATTTAAGAATTCAGCGAAATTCTATCACATTTGTTCAATTTACGTCGCTCCTATTTCAGATAGCGTATTGGGATAAGCGGCATCTCTAATCGCATGAAATGGCGAGTAAAATGCACTATTAAACTTCTGGGGTAAGGCAAACAGTGACCCGATTAGATCATTTTATATTTTGGTTAATATAAGAATTCAGCGAAATTCTATCACAATTGTTCTATTTACGTCGCTCCTATTTCAGATAGCGCATTGGGCTAAGCGCCATCTCAAACCGCATGAAATGGCGTGTAAAATGCACTATTAAACTTCTAGGGTAGGGCAAACAGAGACCCGATTAGATCATTTTATATTATGGTTAATTTAAGAATTCAGCAAATTCTATCACATTTGTTCAATTTACGTCGCTCCTATTTCAGATAGCGTAATGGGCTAAGAGGCACCTCAAAGCGCATGAAATGACGAGTGAAATGCACTATTAAACTTCTATGCTAAGGCAAACAGAGACCCGATTAGACCATTTTATATTACGGTTAATATAAGACTTCAGCGTAATTCTATCACACTTGTTCAATTTACGTCGCTGATATTTCAGATAGCGTACTGGGCTAGGCGGCATCTCAAAGCGCATGAAATGTCGAGTGAAATGCACTATTAAACTTCTAGGATAAGGCAAACAGAGACCCGATTTGATCATTTTATATTACGGTTAATATAAGAATTTAGAGTAATTCTATCACATTTGTTCAATTTACGTCGCTCCAATTTCAGATAGCGTACTGGGCTAGGCGGCATCTTAAAGCGCGTGGAATGGCGAGCAAAATGCACTGTTAAACTTCTATGATAGGGCAATCAGAGACCCGACTAGATCATTTTATATATTGGTTAATATAAGAATTCAGCGAAATCCTATCACATTTGTTCAATTTACGTTGCTCGTATTTCAGATAGCGTATTGGGCTAAGCGGCACCTCAAAGCGCATGAAATGACGAGTGAAATGCACTATTAAACTTCTAGGGTTGGGCGAACAAAGACCCGATTAGATCATTTTACATTAAGATTATTATAAGAATTCAGCGAAATTCTATCACATTTGTTCAATTTACGTCGCTCCTATTTCAGATAGCGTATTGGGCTAAGCGCCATCTCAAAGCGCATGAAATGGCGAGCAATGTGCACTATTAAACTTCTAGGATAAGGCAAACAGAGACCCGATTAGATAATTTTATATTACGGTTAATATAAGAATTCAGGGTAATTCTATCACGTTTGTTCAATGTACGACGCTCCTATTTCAGATAGCGTATTGGGCTAAGCGGCATCTCAAAGCGCATGAAATGGCGAGTAAAATGCACTGTTAAACTTCTAGGGTAGGGCAAACAGAGACCCGATTAGATCATTTCATATTATGGTTTATTTAAGAATTCAGAAAAATTCTATCACATTTGTTCAATTTACGTCGCTCCTATTTCAGATAGCTTATTGGGCTAAGCGGCATCTCAATGCGCATGAAATGGCGGGTAAAATGCACTGCTAAACTTGTAGGGTAGGGCAAACAGAGACCCGATTAGATCATTTTATATTATGGTTAATTTAAGATGTCAGCAAAATTCTGTCACATTTGTTCAATTTACGTCGCTCCAATTTCAGATAGCGTACTGGGCTAGGCGGCATCTTAAAGCGCGTGGAATGGCGAGCAAAATGCACTATTAAACTTCTATGATAGGGCAATCAGAGACCCGACTAGATCATTTTATATATTGGTTAATATAAGAATTCAGCGAAATTCTATCACAATTGTTCAATTTACGTCGCTCCTATTTCAGATAGCGTATTGGGCTAAGCGGCATCTCAAAGCGCATGAAATGACGAGTGAAAGGCACTATTAAACTTCTAGGGTAGGGCGAACAGAGAACCGATTAGATCATTTTACATTAAAGTTAATATAAGAATTCAGGGAAATTCTATCGCGTTTTTCAATTTACGTCGCTACTATTTCAGATAGCGTATTGGGCTAAGCGGCATCTCAAACCGCATGAAATGGCGAGTAAAATGCACTGTTAAACTTCTAGGGTAGGGCAATCAGAGAGCCGATTAGATCATTTTATATTACGGTTAATATAAGAATTCAGCGTAATTCTATCACATTTGTTCAACTTACGTCGCTCCTATTTCAGATAGCGTACTGGGCTAGGCGGCATCTTAAAGCGCGTGGAAGGGCGAGTAAAATGCACTACTAAACTTCTATGATAGGGAATCAGAGTCCCGATTAGATCATTTTATATTTTGGTTAATATAAGAATTCAGCGAAATTCTATCACATTTGTTCAATTTACGTCGCTCCTATTTCAGATAGCTTATTGGGCTAGGCGGCATCTTAAAGTGCGTGGAATGGCGAGCAAAATGCACTATTAAACTTCTATGATAGGGCAATCAGAGACCCGACTAGATCATTTTATATTTTGGTTAATATAAGAATTCAGCGAAATTCTATCACAATTGCACAATTTACGTCGCTCCTATTTCAGATAGCGTATTGGGCTAAGCGGCATCTCAAAGCGCATGAAATGGCGAGTGAAATGCACTATTAGACTTCTATGGTAGGGCGAACAGAGACCCGATTGGATCATTTTACATTAAGGTTAATATAAGAATTCACGGAAATTCTATCACATTTGTTCAATTTACGTCGCTCCTATTCCAGATAGCGTATTGGGCTAAGCGGCATTTCAAAGCGCATGAAATGGCGAGTAAAATGCGCTATTAAACTTCTAGGATAAGGAAAACACAGACCCGATTAGATCATTTTATATTACGGTTAATATAAGAATTCAGCGTAATTCTATCACATTTGTTCAAGTTACGTCGCTCCTATTTCAGATAGCGTACTGGGCTAGGCGGCATCTTTTAGCGCGTGGAATGGCGAGTAAAATGCTCTACTAATCTTCTATGATAGGACAATCAGAGACCCGATTAGATCATTTTATATTTTGATTAATATAAGGTTTCAGGGAAATTCTATCACATTTGTTCAATTTACGTCGCTCCTATTTCAGATAGCGTATTGGGCTAAGCCGGATCTCAAAGCACATGAAATGGCGACTAAAATGCACTGTTAAACTTCTGGGGTAGGGCAAACAGAGACCCGATTAGATCATTTTATATTATGGTTAATTTAAGAATTCAGCAAAATTCTATCACATTTGTTCAACTTACGTCGCTCCTATTTCAGATAGCCTACTGACCTATGCGGCATCTTAAAGCGCGTGGAAGGGCGAGTAAAATGCACTACTAAACTTCTATGAGAGAGCAATCAGAGACCCGATTAGATCATTTTATATTTTGTTTAATATAAGATTTCAGGGAAATTCTATCACATTTGTTCAATTTACGTCGCTCCTATTTCAGATAGCGTATTGGCCTAAGCGGCATCACAAAGCACATGAAATGGCGAACAAAATGCACTGTTAAACTTCTAGGCTATGGCGAACAGAGATCAGATTAGATCATTTTATATTTTGGTTAACATAAGAATTCTGCGAAATTCTATCACATTTGTTCAATTTACGTCGCTCCTATTTCAGATAGCTTATTGGGCTTAGCGGCATCTCAAAGCGCATGAAGTGACGAGTGAAATGCACTATTAAACTTCTAGGGTAGGGCAAGCAGAGACCCGATTAGATCATTTTATATTATGGTTAATTTAAGAATTCAGCGAAATTCTATCACATTTGTTCAATTTGCGTCGCTCATATTTCAGATAGCGTATTGGGATAAGCGGCATCTCAAAGCGCATGAAATGGCGCGTAAAATGCGCTATTATACTTCTAGGATAAGGCAAACGGAGACCCGATTAGTTCATTTTATATTACGGTTAATATAAGAATTCAGCGTAATTCTATCACATTTGTTCATCTTACGTCGCTCCTATTTCAGATAGCCTACTGACCCATGCGGCATCTTAAAGCGCGTGGAAGGGCGGGTAAAATGCACTACTAAACTTCTATGATAGAGCAATCAGAGACCCGATTAGATCATTTTATATTTTGTTTAATATAAGATTTCAGGGAAATTCTATCACATTTGTTCAATTTACGTCGCTCCTATTTCAGATAGCGTATTGGGCTAAGCGGCATCTCGAAGCGCATGAAATGGCGAGTGAAATGCACTATTAGACTTCTATGGTAGGGCGAACAGAGACCCGATTGGATCATTTTATATTATGGTTAATTTAAGAATTCAGCGAAATTCTATCACATTTGTTCAATTTACGTCGCTCGAATTTCAGATAGCGTATTGGGCTAAGCGGCATCTCAAAGCGCATGAAATGGCGAATAAAATGCACTATTAAACTTCTAGGCTAGGGTGAACAGAGACCCGAGCAGATCATTTTACATTATGGTTAATAAAAGAATTCAGCGTAATTCTATCACATTTGTTCAACTTACGTCGCTCCTATTTCAGATAGCGTATTGGGCTAAGCGGCATCTCAAAGCGCATGAAATGGCGAGTGAAATGCACTATTAGACTTCTATGGTAGGGCGAACAGAGACCCGATTGGATCATTTTACATTAAGGTTAATATAAGAATTCACGGAAATTCTATCACATTTGTTCAATTTACTGTCGCTCCTATTCCAGATAGCGTATTGGGCTAAGCGGCATCTCAAAGCGCATGAAATGGCGAGTAAAATGCAATACTAAACGTCTAGGATAAGGCAAACAGAGACCCGATTAGATCATTTTATATTTTTGTTAATATAAGAATTCAGCGAAATTCTATCACATTTGTTCAATTTACGTCGCTCGTATTTCCGATAGCGTATTGGGCTAAGCGGCATCTCAAAGCGCATGAAATGGCGAGTAAAATGCACTATTAAACTTCTTGGGTAGGGCAATCAGTGACCCGATTAGATCATTTTATATTATAGTTAATTTAAGAATTCAGCGATATTCTATCACATTTGTTCAATTTACGTCGCTCCTATTGCAGATAGCGTATTGGGTTAAGCGGCACCTCAAAGCGCATGAAATTGCGAGTAAAATGCACTATTAAACTTCTAGGGTAGAGCAAACAGAGACTCGATTAGATCATTTTATATTATGGTTAATATAAGAATTCAGCGAAATTCTATCACATTTGTTCAATTTGCGTCGCTCATATTTCAGATAGCGTATTGGGATAAGCGGCATCTCAAAGCGCATGAAATGGCGCGTAAAATGCGCTATTAAACTTCTAGGATAAGGCAAACGGAGACCCGATTAGTTCATTTTATATTACGGTTAATATAAGAATTCAGCGTAATTCTATCACATTTCTTCAAATTACGTCGCTCCTATTTCAGATAGCGTACTGGGCTGGCCGGCATCGTAAACCGCGTGGAATGGCGAGTAAAATGCACTATTAAGCTTCTATGATAGGGCATTCACAGACCCGATTAGACCATTTTATATTTTGTTTAATATAAGATTTCAGCGTAATTCTATCACATTTGTTCAACTTACGTCGCTCCTATTTCAGATAGCGTATTGGGCTAAGCGGCATCTCAAAGCGCATGAAATGGCGAGTGAAATGCACTATTAGACTTTTATGGTAGGGCGAACAGAGACCCGATTGGATCATTTTACATTAAGGTTAATATAAGAATTCACGGAAATTCTATCACATTTGTTCAATTTACGTCGCTCCTATTCCAGATAGCGTATTGGGCTAAGCGGCATCTCAAAGCGCATGCAATGGCGAGTAAAATGCAATACTAAACTTCTAGGATAAGGCAAACAGAGACCCGATTAGATCATTTTATATTTTTGTTAATATAAGAATTCAGCGAAATTCTATCACATTTGTTCAACTTACGTCGCTCGTATTTCCGATAGCGTATTGGGCTAAGCGGCATCTCAAAGCGCATGAAATGGCGAGTAAAATGCACTATTAAACTTCTAGGGTAGGGCAATCAGTGACCCGATTAGATCACTTTATATTATAGTTAACTTAAGAATTCAGCGATATTCTATCACATTTGTTCAATTTACGTCGCTCCTATTGCAGATAGCGTATTGGGTTAAGCGGCACCTCAAAGCGCATGAAATTGCGAGTAAAATGCACTATTAAACTTCTAGGGTAGAGCAAACAGAGACTCGATTACATCATTTTATATTATGGTTAATATAAGAATTCAGCGAAATTCTATCACATTTGTTCAATTTGCGTCGCTCATATTTCAGATAGCGTATTGGGATAAGCGGCATCTCAAAGCGCATGAAATGGCGCGTAAAATGCGCTATTAAACTTCTAGGATAAGGCAAACGGAGACCCGATTAGTTCATTTTATATTACGGTTAATATAAGAATTCAGGGAAATTCTATCACATTTGTTCAATTTACGTCGCTCCTATTTCAGATATCGTATTGGGCTAAGCGGCATCTCAAAGCGCATGAAATGACGAGTGAAATGCACTATTATACATCTAGGGTAGGGTGAACAGAGACCCGAAGAGATCATTTTACATTAAGGTGAATATAAGAATGCAGCGTAATTCTGTCACATTTGTTCAACTTACGTCGCTCCTATTTCAGATAGCGTATTGGGTTAAGCGTCATCTCAAAGCGCATGAAATGACGAGTGAAATGCACTATTAAACTTCTAGGGTAGGGCGAACAGAGACCCGATTAGATCATTTTATATTTTGGTTAATATAAGAATTCAGCGAAATTCTATCACATTTGTTCAATTTACGTCGCTCCTATTTCAGACAGCTTATTGGGCTTAGCGGCATCTCAAATCGCATGAAATGGCGAACAAAATGCACTATTAAACTTCTAGGCTAGGGCGAACAGAGACCAGATTAGATCATTTTATATTTTGGTTAATCTAAGAATTCTGCGAAATTCTATCACATTTGTTCAAGTTACGTCGCTCCTATTTCAGATAGCGTACTGGGCTAGGCGGCATCTTAAAGCGCGTGGAATGGCGTGTAAAATGCACTATTAAACTTCTATGAAAGGGCAATCAGAGACCCGATTAGATCATTTTATATTTTGGTTAATATAAGAATTCAACGAAATTCTATCACATTTGGAAAATTTACGTCGCTCCTATTACAGATAGCTTATTGGGCTTAGCGGCATCTCAAAGCGCATGAAATGACGAGTGAAATGCACTATTAAACTTCTAGGGTAGGGCAAACAGGGACCCGATTAGATCATTTTATATTATGGTTAATTTAGGAATTCAGCAAAATTCTATCACATTTGTTCAATTTACGTCGCTCCTATTTCAGATAGCGTACTGGGCTAGGCGGCATCTTAAAGCGGGTGGAATGGCGAGTAGAATGCACTATTAAAATTCTATGGTAGGGCAAACAGAGACTCGATTAGATCATATAACATTAATGTTAATAAAAGAATTCAGCGAAATTCTATCACATTTGTTCAACTTACGTCGCTCCTATTTCAGATAGCGTATTGGGCTAAGCGGCACCTCAAAGCGCATGAAATGGCGAGTGAAATGCACTATTAGACTTCTATGGTAGGGCGACCAGAGACCCGATTGGATCATTTTACGTTAAGGTTTATATAAGAATTCACGGAAATTCTATCACATTTGTTCAATTTACGTCGCTCCTATGTCAGATAGCGTATTGGGCTAAGCGGCCTCTCAAAGCGCATGAAGTGGCGCGTAAAATGCGCTATTATACTTCTAGGATAAGGCAAACGGAGACCCGATTAGTTCATTTTATATTACGGTTAATATAAGAATTCAGCGTAATTCTATCACATTTGTTCATCTTACGTCGCTCCTATTTCAGATAGCCTACTGACCTATGCGGCATCTTAAAGCGCGTGGAAGGGCGAGTAAAATGCACTACTAAACTTCTATGATAGAGCAATCAGAGGCCCGATTAGATCATTTTATATTTTGTTTAATATAAGATTTCAGGGAAATTCTATCACATTTGTTCAATTTACGTCGCTCCTATTTCAGATAGCGTATTGGGCTAAGCGGCATCTCAAAGCGCATGAAATGGCGAGTGAAATGCACTATTAGACTTCTATGGTAGGGCGAACAGAGACCCGATTGGATCATTTTATATTATGGTTAATTTAAGAATTCAGCGAAATTCTGTCACATTTGTTCAATTTACGTCGCTCCAATTTCAGATAGCGTATTGGGCTAAGCGGCATCTCAAAGCGCATGAAATGGTGAATAAAATGCACTATTAAACTTCTAGGCTAGGGCGAACAGAGACCCGAGCAGATCATTTTACATTATGGTTAATAAAAGAATTCAGCGTAATTCTATCACATTTGTTCAACTTACGTCGCTCCTATTTCAGATAGCGTATTGGGCTAAGCGGCATCTCAAAGCGCATGAAATGGCGAGTGAAATGCACTATTAGACTTCTATGGTAGGGCGAACACAGACCCGATTGGATCATTTTACATTAAGGTTAATATAAGAATTCACGGAAATTCTATCACATTTGTTCAATTTACGTCGCTCCTATTCCAGATAGCGTATTGGGCTAAGCGGCATCTCAAAGCGCATGAAATGGCGAGTAAAATGCGCTATTAAACTTCTAGGATAAGGCAAACACAGACCCGATTAGATCATTTTATATTACGGTTAATATAAGAATTCAGCGTAATTCTATCACATTTGTTCAAGTTACGTCGCCCCTATTTCAGATAGCGTACTGGGCTAGGCGGCATCTTAAAGCGCGTGGAATGGCGAGTAAAATGCACTACTAATCTTCTATGATCGGACAATCAGAGACCCGATTAGATCATTTTATATTTTGATTAATATAAGGTTTCAGGGAAATTCTATCACATTTGTTCAATTTACGTCGCTCCTATTTCAGATAGCGTATTGGGCTAAGCCGGATCTCAAAGCGCATGAAATGGCGACTAAAATGCACTGTTAAACTTCTGGGGTAGGGCAAACAGAGACCCGATTAGATCATTTTATATTATGGTTAATTTAAGAATTCAGCGAAATTCTATCACATTTGTTCAATTTACGTCGCTCGAATTTCAGATAGCGTATTGGGCTAAGCGGCATCTCAAAGCGCATGAAATGGCGAGTGAAATGCACTATTAGACTTCTATGGTAGGGCGAACAGAGACCCGATTGGATCATTTTACATTAAGGTTAATATAAGAATTCACGGAAATTCTATCACATTTGTTCAATTTACTGTCGCTCCTATTGCAGATAGCGTATTGGGTTAAGCGGCACCTCAAAGCGCATGAAATTGCGAGTAAAATGCACTATTAAACTTCTAGGGTAGAGCAAACAGAGCCTCGATTAGATCATTTTATATTATGGTTAATATAAGAATTCAGCGAAATTCTATCACATTTGTTCAATTTGCGTCGCTCATATTTCAGATAGCGTATTGGGATAAGCGGCATCTCAAAGCGCATGAAATGGCGCGTAAAATGCGCTATTAAAATTCTAGGATAAGGCAAACGGAGACCCGATTAGTTCATTTTATATTACGGTTAATATAAGAATTCAGCGTAATTCTATCACATTTCTTCAAATTACGTCGCTCCTATTTCAGATAGCGTACTGGGCTGGCCGGCATCTTAAACCGCGTGGAATGGCGAGTAAAATGCACTATTAAGCTTCTATGATAGGGCATTCACAGACCCGATTAGACCATTTTATATTTTGTTTAATATAAGATTTCAGGGAAATTCTATCACATTTATTCAATTTACGTCGCTCATATTTCAGATAGCGTATTGGGCTAAGCGGCATCTCGAAGCGCATGAAATGGCGAGTGAAATGCACTATTAGACTTCTATGGTAGGGCGAACAGAGACCCGATTGGATCATTTTATATTATGGTTAATTTAAGAATTCAGCGAAATTCTATCACATTTGTTCAATTTACGTCGCTCGAATTTCAGATAGCGTATTGGGCTAAGCGGCATCTCAAAGCGCATGAAATGGCGAATAAAATGCACTATTAAACTTCTAGGCTAGGGCGAACAGAGACCCGAGCAGATCATTTTACATTATGGTTAATAAAAGAATTCAGCGTAATTCTATCACATTTGTTCAACTTACGTCGCTCCTATTTCAGATAGCGTATTGGGCTAAGCGGCATCTCAAAGCGCATGAAATGGCGAGTGAAATGCACTATTAGACTTTTATGGTAGGGCGAACAGAGACCCGATTGGATCATTTTACATTAAGGTTAATATAAGAATTCACGGAAATTCTATCACATTTGTTCAATTTACGTCGCTCCTATTCCAGATAGCGTATTGGGCTAAGCGGCATCTCAAAGCGCATGCAATGGCGAGTAAAATGCAATACTAAACTTCTAGGATAAGGCAAACAGAGACCCGATTAGATCATTTTATATTTTTGTTAATATAAGAATTCAGCGAAATTCTATCACATTTGTTCAACTTACGTCGCTCGTATTTCCGATAGCGTATTGGGCTAAGCGGCATCTCAAAGCGCATGAAATGGCGAGTAAAATGCACTATTAAACTTCTAGGGTAGGGCAATCAGTGACCCGATTAGATCACTTTATATTATAGTTAACTTAAGAATTCAGCGATATTCTATCACATTTGTTCAATTTACGTCGCTCCTATTGCAGATAGCGTATTGGGTTAAGCGGCACCTCAAAGCGCATGAAATTGCGAGTAAAATGCACTATTAAACTTCTAGGGTAGAGCAAACAGAGACTCGATTACATCATTTTATATTATGGTTAATATAAGAATTCAGCGAAATTCTATCACATTTGTTCAATTTGCGTCGCTCATATTTCAGATAGCGTATTGGGATAAGCGGCATCTCAAAGCGCATGAAATGGCGCGTAAAATGCGCTATTAAACTTCTAGGATAAGGCAAACGGAGACCCGATTAGTTCATTTTATATTACGGTTAATATAAGAATTCAGGGAAATTCTATCACATTTGTTCAATTTACGTCGCTCCTATTTCAGATATCGTATTGGGCTAAGCGGCATCTCAAAGCGCATGAAATGACGAGTGAAATGCACTATTATACATCTAGGGTAGGGTGAACAGAGACCCGAAGAGATCATTTTACATTAAGGTGAATATAAGAATGCAGCGTAATTCTGTCACATTTGTTCAACTTACGTCGCTCCTATTTCAGATAGCGTATTGGGTTAAGCGTCATCTCAAAGCGCATGAAATGACGAGTGAAATGCACTATTAAACTTCTAGGGTAGGGCGAACAGAGACCCGATTAGATCATTTTATATTTTGGTTAATATAAGAATTCAGCGAAATTCTATCACATTTGTTCAATTTACGTCGCTCCTATTTCAGACAGCTTATTGGGCTTAGCGGCATCTCAAATCGCATGAAATGGCGAACAAAATGCACTATTAAACTTCTAGGCTAGGGCGAACAGAGACCAGATTAGATCATTTTATATTTTGGTTAATCTAAGAATTCTGCGAAATTCTATCACATTTGTTCAAGTTACGTCGCTCCTATTTCAGATAGCGTACTGGGCTAGGCGGCATCTTAAAGCGCGTGGAATGGCGTGTAAAATGCACTATTAAACTTCTATGAAAGGGCAATCAGAGACCCGATTAGATCATTTTATATTTTGGTTAATATAAGAATTCAACGAAATTCTATCACATTTGGAAAATTTACGTCGCTCCTATTACAGATAGCTTATTGGGCTTAGCGGCATCTCAAAGCGCATGAAATGACGAGTGAAATGCACTATTAAACTTCTAGGGTAGGGCAAACAGGGACCCGATTAGATCATTTTATATTATGGTTAATTTAGGAATTCAGCAAAATTCTATCACATTTGTTCAATTTACGTCGCTCCTATTTCAGATAGCGTACTGGGCTAGGCGGCATCTTAAAGCGGGTGGAATGGCGAGTAGAATGCACTATTAAAATTCTATGGTAGGGCAAACAGAGACTCGATTAGATCATATAACATTAATGTTAATAAAAGAATTCAGCGAACTTCTATCACATTTGTTCAACTTACGTCGCTCCTATTTCAGATAGCGTATTGGGCTAAGCGGCACCTCAAAGCGCATGAAATGGCGAGTGAAATGCACTATTAGACTTCTATGGTAGGGCGACCAGAGACCCGATTGGATCATTTTACGTTAAGGTTTATATAAGAATTCACGGAAATTCTATCACATTTGTTCAATTTACGTCGCTCCTATGTCAGATAGCGTATTGGGCTAAGCGGCCTCTCAAAGCGCATGAAGTGGCGCGTAAAATGCGCTATTATACTTCTAGGATAAGGCAAACGGAGACCCGATTAGTTCATTTTATATTACGGTTAATATAAGAATTCAGCGTAATTCTATCACATTTGTTCATCTTACGTCGCTCCTATTTCAGATAGCCTACTGACCTATGCGGCATCTTAAAGCGCGTGGAAGGGCGAGTAAAATGCACTACTAAACTTCTATGATAGAGCAATCAGAGACCCGATTAGATCATTTTATATTTTGTTTAATATAAGATTTCAGGGAAATTCTATCACATTTGTTCAATTTACGTCGCTCCTATTTCAGATAGCGTATTGGGCTAAGCGGCATCTCAAAGCGCATGAAATGGCGAGTGAAATGCACTATTAGACTTCTATGGTAGGGCGAACAGAGACCCGATTGGATCATTTTATATTATGGTTAATTTAAGAATTCAGCGAAATTCTGTCACATTTGTTCAATTTACGTCGCTCCAATTTCAGATAGCGTATTGGGCTAAGCGGCATCTCAAAGCGCATGAAATGGTGAATAAAATGCACTATTAAACTTCTAGGCTAGGGCGAACAGAGACCCGAGCAGATCATTTTACATTATGGTTAATAAAAGAATTCAGCGTAATTCTATCACATTTGTTCAACTTACGTCGCTCCTATTTCAGATAGCGTATTGGGCTAAGCGGCATCTCAAAGCGCATGAAATGGCGAGTGAAATGCACTATTAGACTTCTATGGTAGGGCGAACACAGACCCGATTGGATCATTTTACATTAAGGTTAATATAAGAATTCACGGAAATTCTATCACATTTGTTCAATTTACGTCGCTCCTATTCCAGATAGCGTATTGGGCTAAGCGGCATCTCAAAGCGCATGAAATGGCGAGTAAAATGCGCTATTAAA
>CAKAJE020000335.1:0-74458 GCA_916610135.2 Macropis europaea
GATTCCGCCTAGCCCAGTACGCTATCTGAAATAGTAGCGACGTAAATTGAACAAATGTGATAGAATTTTTCTGAATTCTTAAATAAACCATAATATGAAATGATCTAATCGGGTCTCTGTTTGCCCTGCCCTAGATGTTTAACAGGGCATTTTACTCGCCATTTCATGCGCTTTGAGATGCCGCTTAGCCCAATGCGCTATGTGAAATAGGAGCGACGTAAATTGAACAAATGTGATAGAATTTGGCTGAATTCTTAAATTAACCATAATATAAAATGATCTAATCGGGTCTCTGTTTGCCTTACCCCAGAAGTTTAATAGTGCATTTTACTCGCCATTTCATGCGATTAGAGATGCCGCTTAGCCCAATACGCTATCTGAAATAGGAGCGACGTAAATTGAACAATTGTGATAGTATTTCGCTGAATTCTTATATTAACCAAAATATAAAATGATCTAGTCGGGTCTCTGATTGCCCTATCATAGAAGTTTAATAGTGCATTTTGCTCGCCATTCCACGCGCTTTAAGATGCCGCCTAGCCCAGTACGCTATCTGAAATTGGAGCGACGTAAATTGAACAAATGTGACAGAATTTTGCTGACATCTTAAATTAACCATAATATAAAATGATCTAATCGGGTCTCTGTTTGCCCTACCCTACAAGTTTAGCAGTGCATTTTGCTCGCCATTTCATGCGCTTTGAGATGGCGCTTAGCCCAATAAGCTATCTGAAATAGGAGCGACGTAAATTGAACAAATGTGATAGAATTACTCTGAATTCTTATATTAACCGTAATATAAAATGACCAAATCGGGTCTCTGTTTGCCTTATCCTAGAAGTTTAATAGTGCATTTCACTCGCCATTTCATGCGCTTTGAGATGGCGCTTAGCCCAATACGCTATCTGAAATAGTAGCGACGTAAATTGAACAAATGTGATAGAATTTGACTGAATTTTTAAATTAACCATAATATAAAATGATCTAATCGGGTCTCTGTTTGCCTTACCCTAGAAGTTTAATGGTGCATTTTACTCGCCATTTCATGTGATTTGAGATGCCGCTTAGCCCAATACGCTATCTGAAATAGGAGCGACGTAAATTGAACAAATGTGATAGAATTTCCCTGAAATCTTATATTAAACAAAATATAAAATGATCTAAACGGGACTCTGATTGCCCTATCATAGAAGTTTAGTAGTGCATTTTACTCGCCATTCCACGCGCTTTAAGATGCCGCCGAGCCCAGTACGCTATCTGAAGTAGGAGCGACGTAAGTTGAACAAATGTGATAGAATTACGCTGAATTCTTATATTAACCGTAATATAAAATGATCTAATCGGACTCTGTTTGCCCTACCCTACAAGTTTAGTAGTGCATTTTACTCGCCATTTCATGCGCTTTGAGATGCCACTTAGCCCTATACGCTATCTGAAATAGGAGCAACGTAAATTGAACAAATGTGATAGAATTTCCCTGAATACTTATATTAACCAATATATAAAATGATCTAATCGGGTCTCTGATTGCCATATCATAGAAGTTTAATAGTGCATTTTACTCGCCAATCCACGCGCTTTAAGATTCATCCTAGCCCAGTACGCTATCTGAAATAAGAGCGACGTAAATTGAACAAATGTGATAGAATTTGGCTGAATTCTTAAATTAACCATAATATAAAATGATCTAATCGGGTCTCTGTTTGCCCTACCCTAGAAGTTTAATAGTGCATTTTACTCGCCATTTCATGCGCTTTGAGATGGCGCTTAGCCCAATACGCTATCTGAAATAGGAGCGACGTAAATTGAACAAATGTGATAGAATTTGGCTGAATTCTTAAATTAACCATAATATAAAATGATCTAATCGGGTCTCTGTTTGCCTTATCCTAGAAGTTTAATAGTGCATTTTACTCGCCATTTCATGCGATTAGAGATGCCGCTTAGCCCAATACGCTATCTGAAATAGGAGCGACGTAAATTGAACAAATGTGATAGAATTTTTCTGAATTCTTATATTAACCAAAATATGAAATGATCTAATCGGGTCTCTGTTTGCCCTACCCTAGAAGTTTAACAGTGCATTTCACTCGCCATTTCATGGGCTTTGAGATGCCGCTTAGCCCAATACGCTATCTGAAATAGGAGCGACGTAAATTGAACAAATGTGATAGAATTTCCCTGAATACTTATATTAACCTTAATGTAAAATGATCTAATCGGGTCTCTGTTCGCCCTACCCTAGAAGTGTAATAGTGCATTTCACTCGCCATTTCATGCGCTTTGAGATGCCGCTTAGCCCAATACGCTATCTGAAGTAGGAGCGACGTAAATAGAACAGTTGTGATAGATTTTCGCTGAATTCTTATATTAACCAAAATATAAAATGATCTAATCGGGTCTCTGATTGCCCTATCATAGAAGTTTAATAGTGCATTTTACTCGCCAATCCACGCGCTTTAAGATTCCGCCTAGCCCAGTACGCTATCTGAAATAGGAGCGACGTAAATTGAAAAAATGTGATAGAATTACGCTGCATTTTTAAATTAACGATAATATAAAATGATCTAATCGGGTCTCTGGTTGCCCTACCCTAGAAGTTTAATAGTGCATTTTACTCGCCATTTCTTGCGCTTTGAGATGCCGCTTAGCCCAATACACTATCTAAAATATCAGCGACGTAAATTGAACAAATGTGAGAGAATCTCGCTGAATACTTATATTAACTTTAATGTAAAATGATCTAATCGGATCTCTGTTCGCCCTACCATAGAAGTTTAATAGTGCATTTCACACGCCATTTCATGCGCTTTGAGATGCCGCTTAGCCCAATACGCTATCTGAAATAGGAGCGACGTAAATAGAACAATTGTGATAGAATTTCGCTGAATTCTTATATTAACCAAAATATAAAATGATCTAATCGGGTCTCTGATTGCCCTATCAAAGAAGTTTAATAGTGCATTTTACTCGCCAATCCACGCGCTTTACGATTCCGCCTAGCCCAGTACGCTATCTGAAATAGGAGCGACGTAAATTGAACAAATGTGATAGAATTTTTCTGAATTCCTAAATAAACCATAATATGAAATGATCTAATCGGGTCTCTGTTTGCCCTACCCTAGATGTTTAACAGTGCATTTTACTCGCCATTTCATGCGCTTTGAGATGCCGCTTAGCCCAATACGCTATCTGAAATAGGAGCGACGTAAATTGAACAAATGTGATAGAATTTCCCTGAATACTTATATTAACCTTAATGTAAAATGATCTAATCGGGTCTCTGATTGCCCTATCATAGAAGTTTAATAGTGCATTTTACTCGCCAATCCACGCGCTTTAAGATTCCGTCTAGCCCAGTACGCTATCTGAAATAGGAGCGACGTAAATTGAGCAAATGTGATAGAATTTGGCTGAATTCTTAAATTAACCATAATATAAAATGATCTAATCGGGTCTCTGTTTGCCCTACCCTAGAAGTTTAATAGTGCATTTTACTCGCCATTTCATGCGCTTTGAGATGGCGCTTAGCCCAATACGCTATCTGAAATAGGAGCGACCTAAATTGAACGAATGTGATAGAATTTTGCTGAATTCTTAAATTAACCATAATACAAAATGATCTAATCGCGTCTCTGCTTGCCCTACCCTAGAAGTTTAATAGTGCATTTTACTCGTCATTTCATGCGCTTTGAGATGCCGCTTTGCCCAATACGCTATCTGAAATAGGAGCGACGTAAATTGAACGAATGTGATAAAATTACGCTGAATTCTTTTATTAACCATAATGTAAAATGATCTGCTCGGGTCTCTGTTCGCCCTAGCCTAGAAGTTTAATAGTGCATTTTATTCGCCATTTCATGCGCTTTGAGATGCCGCTTAGCCCAATACGCTATCTGGAATAGGAGCGACGTAAATTGAACAAATGTGATAGAATTTCGCTGAATTCTTAAATTAACCATAATATAAAATGATCTAATCGGGTCTCTGCTTGCCCTACCCTAGAAGTATAATAGTGCATTTCACTCGCCACTTCATGCGCTTTGAGATGCCGCTAAGCCCAATAAGCTATCTGAAATAGGAGCGACGTAAATTGAACAAATGTGATAGAATTTCGCAGAATTCTTATGTTAACCAAAATATAAAATGATCTAATCTGATCTCCGTTCGCCATAGCCTAGATGTTTAATAGTGCATTTTGTTCGCCATTTCATGCGCTTTGTGATGCCGCCTAGCCCAGTACGCTATCTGAAATAGGAGCGACGTAAATTGAACAAATGTGGTAGAATTTTGCTGAATTCTTAAATTAACCATAATATAAAATGATCTAATCGGATCTCTGTTTGCCCTACCCTAGAAGTTTAATAGTGCATTTCGCTCGTCACTTCATGCGCTTTGAGATGCCGCTTAGCCCAATAAGCTATCTGAAATAGGAGCGACGTAAATTGAACAAATGTGATAGAATTTCCCTGAAATCTTATATTAAACAAAATATAAAATACTCTAATCGGGTCTGTGATTGCCCTATCATAGAAGATTAGTAGTGCATTTTACTCGCCATTCCACGCGCTTTAAGATGCCGCCTAGCCCAGTACGCTATCTGAAATAGGAGCGACGTAACTTGAACAAATGTGATAGAATTACGCTGCATTCTTATATTAACCGTAATATAAAATGATCTAACCGGGTATCTGTTTGCCTTATCCTAGAGGTTTAATAGTGCCTTATACTCGCCAATTCATGCGCTTCGAGATGCCGCTCAGCTCAATACGCTATCTGAAATAGGAGCGACGAAAGTTGAACAAATGTGATAGAATTTCGCTGAATTATTTTATTAACCAGAATGTAAAATGATCTAATCTGGTCTCTGTTCGCCCTACCATAGAAGTCTTATAGTGCATTTCACTCGCCATTTCATGCGCTTTGAGATGCCGCTTAGCCCATTACGCTATCTGAAATAGGAGAGACCTAAATTGAACGAATGTGATAGAATTTTGCTGAATTCTTAAATTAACCATAATACAAAATGATCTAATCGCGTCTCTGCTTGCCCTACCCTAGAAGTTTAATAGTGCATTTTACTCGTCATTTCATGCGATTTGAGATGCCGCTTTGCCCAATACGCTATCTGAAATAGGAGCGACGTAAATTGAACGAATGTGATAGAATTTCGCTCAATTCTTAAATTAACCATAATATAAAATGATCTAATCGGGTCTCTGTTTGCCCTACCTTAGAACTTTAATAGTGCATTTTACTCGTCATTTCATGCGCTTTGAGATGCCGCTTAGCCTAATACGCAATCTGAAATTGGAGCGATATAAGTGGAACAAATGTGATAGAATTTCGCTGAATTCTTTTATTAACCATAATGTAAAATGATCTCTTCGGGTCTCTGTTCACCCTACCCTAGATGAATAATAGTGCATTTCACTCGTCATCTCATGCGCTTTGAGATGCCGCATAGCCCAATACGCTATCTGAAATAGGAGCGACGTAAATTGAACAAATGTGATAGAATTTCGCTGAATTCTTATATTAACCTTAATGTAAAATGATCTAATCGGGTCTCTGTTCGCCCTACCCTAGAAGTGTAATAGTGCATTTCACTCGCCATTTCATGCGCTTTGAGATGCCGCTTAGCCCAATACGCTATCTGAAATAGGAGCGACGTAAATTGAACAAATGTGATAGAATTTTTCTGAATTCTTATATTAACCAAAATATGAAATGATCTAATCGGGTCTCTGTTTGCCCTACCCTAGAAGTTTAACAGTGCATTTCACTCGCCATTTCATGGGCTTTGAGATGCCGCTTAGCCCAATACGCTATCTGAAATAGGAGCGACGTAACTTGAACAAATGTGATAGAATTACGCTGCATTCTTATATTAACCGTAATATAAAATGATCTAACCGGGTATCTGTTTGCCTTATCCTAGAGGTTTAATAGTGCCTTATACTCGCCAATTCATGCGCTTCGAGATGCCGCTCAGCTCAATACGCTATCTGAAATAGGAGCGACGAAAGTTGAACAAATGTGATAGAATTTCGCTGAATTATTTTATTAACCAGAATGTAAAATGATCTAATCTGGTCTCTGTTCGCCCTACCATAGAAGTTTTTTAGTGCATTTCACTCGCCATTTCATGCGCTTTGAGATGCCGCTTAGCCCATTACGCTATCTGAAATAGGAGCGACCTAAATTGAACGAATGTGATAGAATTTTGCTGAATTCTTAAATTAACCATAATACAAAATGATCTAATCGCGTCTCTGCTTGCCCTACCCTAGAAGTTTAATAGTGCATTTTACTCGTCATTTCATGCGATTTGAGATGCCGCTTTGCCCAATACGCTATCTGAAATAGGAGCGACGTAAATTGAACGAATGTGATAGAATTTCGCTCAATTCTTAAATTAACCATAATATAAAATGATCTAATCGGGTCTCTGTTTGCCCTACCTTAGAACTTTAATAGTGCATTTTACTCGTCATTTCATGCGCTTTGAGATGCCGCTTAGCCTAATACGCAATCTGAAATTGGAGCGATATAAGTGGAACAAATGTGATAGAATTTCGCTGAATTCTTTTATTAACCATAATGTAAAATGATCTCTTCGGGTCTCTGTTCACCCTACCCTAGATGAATAATAGTGCATTTCACTCGTCATCTCATGCGCTTTGAGATGCCGCTTAGCCCAATACGCTATCTGAAATAGGAGCGACGTAAATTGAACAAATGTGATAGAATTTCGCTGAATTCTTATATTAACCTTAATGTAAAATGATCTAATCGGGTCTCTGTTCGCCCTACCCTAGAAGTGTAATAGTGCATTTCACTCGCCATTTCATGCGCTTTGAGATGCCGCTTAGCCCAATACGCTATCTGAAATAGGAGCGACGTAAATAGAACAGTTGTGATAGATTTTCGCTGAATTCTTATATTAACCAAAATATAAAATGATCTAATCGGGTCTCTGATTGCCCTATCATAGAAGTTTAATAGTGCATTTTACTCGCCAATCCACGCGCTTTAAGATTCCGCCTAGCCCAGTACGCTATCTGAAATAGGAGCGACGTAAATTGAAAAAATGTGATAGAATTACGCTGAATTTTTAAATTAACGATAATATAAAATGATCTAATCGGGTCTCTGGTTGCCCTACCCTAGAAGTTTAATAGTGCATTTTACTCGCCATTTCTTGCGCTTTGAGATGCCGCTTAGCTCGATACGCTATCTAAAATATCAGCGACGTAAATTGAACAAATGTGAGAGAATCTCGCTGAATACTTATATTAACTTTAATGTAAAATGATCTAATCGGATCTCTGTTCGCCCTACCATAGAAGTTTAATAGTGCATTTCACACGCCATTTCATGCGCTTTGAGATGCCGCTTAGCCCAATACGCTATCTGAAATAGGAGCGACGTAAATAGAACAATTGTGATAGAATTTCGCTGAATTCTTATATTAACCAAAATATAAAATGATCTAATCGGGTCTCTGATTGCCCTATCAAAGAAGTTTAATAGTGCATTTTACTCGCCAATCCACGCGCTTTACGATTCCGCCTAGCCCAGTACGCTATCTGAAATAGTAGCGACGTAAATTGAACAAATGTGATAGAATTTTTCTGAATTCTTAAATAAACCATAATATGAAATGATCTAATCGGGTCTCTGTTTGCCCTACCCTAGATGTTTAACAGTGCATTTTACTCGCCATTTCATGCGCTTTGAGATGCCGCTTAGCCCAATACGCTATCTGAAATAGGAGCGACGTAAATTGAACAAATGTGATAGAATTTCCCTGAATACTTATATTAACCTTAATGTAAAATGATCTAATCGGGTCTCTGATTGCCCTATCATAGAAGTTTAATAGTGCATTTTACTCGCCAATCCACGCGCTTTAAGATTCCGTCTAGCCCAGTACGCTATCTGAAATAGGAGCGACGTAAATTGAGCAAGTGTGATAGAATTTGGCTGAATTCTTAAATTAACCATAATATAAAATGATCTAATCGGGTCTCTGTTTGCCCTACCCTAGAAGTTTAATAGTGCATTTTACTCGCCATTTCATGCGCTTTGAGATGCCGCTTAGCCCAATACGCTATCTGAAATAGGAGCGACGTAAATTGAAAAACGTGATAGAATTTCCCTGAATTCTCATATTAACCTTAATGTAAAATGATCTAATCGGTTCTCTGTTCGCCCTACCCTAGAAGTTTAACAGTGCATTTCACTCGTCATTTCATGCGCTTTGAGATGCCGCTTAGCCCAATAAGCTATCTGAAATAGGAGCGACGTAAATTGAACAAATGTGATAGAATTTCCCTGAATACTTATATTAACCTTAATGTAAAATGATCTAATCGGGTCTCCGATAGCCCAACCCCAGAAGTTTAATAGTGCATTTCACTCGCCATTTCGTGCGCTTTAAGATGCCGCCTAGCCCAGTACGCTATCTGAAATAGGAGCGACGTAAGTTGAACAAATGTGATAGAATTACGCTGAATTCTTATATTAACCGTAATATAAAATGATCTAATCGGGTCTCTGCTAGCCCTATCATAGAAGTTTAATAGTGCATTTTACCCGCCATTCCACGCGCTTTAAGATGCCGCCTAGCCCAGTACGCTATCTGAAATAGGAGCGACGTACGTTGAACGAATGTGATAGAATCTCCCTGAATACTTATATTAACCTTAATGTAAAATGATCTAATCGGGACTCTGTTCGCCGTACCCTAGAAGTTTAATAGTGCATTTCACTCGTCATTTCATGCGCTTTGAGATGCCGCTTAGCCCAATACGATATCTGAAATAGGAGCGACCTAAATTGAACAAATGTGATAGAATATCCCTGAATCCTCATATTAACCAAAATATAAAATAATCTAATCGGGTCTCTGATTGCCCTATCATAGAAGTTTAATAGTGCATTTTACTCGCCATTCCACGCGGTTTAAGATGCCGGCCAGCCCAGTACGCTATCCGAAATAGGAGCGACGTAAATTGAACAAATGTGATAGAATTTTGCTGAATTCTTAAATTAACCATAATATAAAATGATCTAATCGGGTCTCTGTTCGCCCTAGCCTAGAAGTTTAATAGTGCATTTTAGTCGCCATTTCATGCGCTTTGAGATCCGGCTTAGCCCAATACGCTATCTGAAATAGGAGCGACGTAAGTTGAACGAATGTGATAAAATTACGCTGAATTCTTTTATTAACCATAATGTAAAATCATCTGCTCGGGTCTCTGTTCGCCCTAGCCTAGAAGTTTAATAGTGCATTTTATTCGCCATTTCATGCGCTTTGAGATGCCGCTTAGCCCAATACGCTATCTGGAATAGGAGCGACGTAAATTGAACAAATGTGATAGAATTTCGCTGAATTCTTAAATTAACCATAATATAAAATGATCTAATCGGGTCTCTGCTTGCCCTACCCTAGAAGTATAATAGTGCATTTCACTCGTCACTTCATGCGCTTTGAGATGCCGCTAAGCCCAATAAGCTATCTGAAATAGGAGCGACGTAAATTGAACAAATGTGATAGAATTTCGCAGAATTCTTATGTTAACCAAAATATAAAATGATCTAATCTGATCTCCGTTCGCCATAGCCTAGATGTTTAATAGTGCATTTTGTTCGCCATTTCATGCGCTTTGTGATGCCGCCTAGCCCAGCACGCTATCTGAAATAGGAGCGACGTAAATTGAACAAATGTGATAGAATTTTGCTGAATTCTTAAATTAACCATAATATAAAATGATCTAATCGGGTCTCTGTTTGCCCTATCCTAGAAGTTTAATAGTGCATTTCGCTCGTCACTTCATGCGCTTTGAGATGCCGCTTAGCCCAATAAGCTATCTGAAATAGGAGCGACGTAAATTGAACAAATGTGATAGAATTTCCCTGAAATCTTATATTAAACCAAATATAAAATAATCTAATCGGGTCTGTGATTGCCCTATCATAGAAGATTAGTAGTGCATTTTACTCGCCATTCCACGCGCTTTAAGATGCCGCCTAGCCCAGTACGCTATCTGAAATAGGAGCGACGTAAATTGAACAAATGTGATAGAATTACGCTGCATTCTTATATTAACCGTAATATAAAATGATCTAACCGGGTATCTGTTTGCCTTATCCTAGAAGTTTAATAGTGCATTATACTCGCCATTTCATGCGCTTCGAGATGCCGCTCAGCTCAATACGCTATCTGAAATAGGAGCGACGAAAGTTGAACAAATGTGATAGAATTTCGCTGAATTATTTTATTAACCAGAATGTAAAATGATCTAATCTGGTCTCTGTTCGCCCTACCATAGAAGTCTTATAGTGCATTTCACTCGCCATTTCATGCGCTTTGAGATGCCGCTTAGCCCATTACGCTATCTGAAATAGGAGCGACCTAAATTGAACGAATGTGATAGAATTTTGCTGAATTCTTAAATTAACCATAATACAAAATGATCTAATCGGGTCTCTGTTTGCCCTACCTTAGAACTTTAATAGTGCATTTTACTCGTCATTTCATGCGCTTTGAGATGCCGCTTAGCCTAATACGGTATCTGAAATTGGAGCGATATAAGTGGAACAAATGTGATAGAATTTCGCTGAATTCTTTTATTAACCATAATGTAAAATGATCTCTTCGGGTCTCTGTTCACCCTACCCTAGATGAATAATAGTGCATTTCACTCGTCATTTCATGCGCTTTGAGATGCCGCATAGCCCAATACGCTATCTGAAATAGGAGCGACGTAAATTGAACAAATGTGATAGAATTTCGCTGAATTCTTATATTAACCAAAGTATAAAATGATCTAGTCTGGTCTTTGATTGCCCAATCATAGAAGGTTGGTAGTGCATTTTACTCGCCATTCCACACGCTTTAAGATGCCGCCAAGCCCAGTACGCTGTCTGAAATAGGAGCGACGTAAATTGAACAAATGTGATAGAATCTCCCTGAATACTTATATTAACCTTAATGTAAAATGATCTAATCGGGACTCTGTTCGCCCTACCCTAGAAGTTTAATAGTGCATTTCACTCGTCATTTCATGCGCTTTGAGATGCCGCTTAGCCCAATACGCTATCTGAAATATGAGCGACGTAAATTGAACAAATGTGATAGAATTTTGCTGAATTCTTAAATTAACCATAATATAAAATGATCTAATCGGGTCTCTGTTTGCCCTACCCTAGAAGTTTAATAGTGCATTTTACTCGCCATTTCATGCGCTTTGTGGTGCCTCGTAGCCCAATACGCTATCTGAAATAGGAGCGACGTAAATTGAACAAATGTGATAGAATTTCCCTGAATTCTTATATTAACCTTAATGTAAAATGATCTAATCGGATCTCTGTTCGCCCTACCCTAGAAGTTTAATAGTGCATTTCACTCGTCATTTCATGCGCTTTCAGTTGCCGCTTAGCCCAATACGCTATCTGAAATAGGAGCGACGTAAATTGAACAAATGTGATAGAATTTCCCTGAAATCTTATATTAAACAAAATATAAAATAATCTAATCGGGTCTGTGATTGCCCTATCATAGAAGATTAGTAGTGCATTTTACTCGCCATTCCACGCGCTTTAAGATGCCGCCTAGCCCAGTACGCTATCTGAAATAGGAGCGACGTAACTTGAACAAATGTGATAGAATTACGCTGCATTCTTATATTAACCGTAATATAAAATGATCTAACCGGGTATCTGTTTGCCTTATCCTAGAAGTTTAATAGTGCATTATACTCGCCATTTCATGCGCTTCGAGATGCCGCTCAGCTCAATACGCTATCTGAAATAGGAGCGACGAAAGTTGAACAAATGTGATAGAATTTCGCTGAATTATTTTATTAACCAGAATGTAAAATGATCTAATCTGGTCTCTGTTCGCCCTACCATAGAAGTCTTATAGTGCATTTCACTCGCCATTTCATGCGCTTTGAGATGCCGCTTAGCCCAATACGCTATCTGAAATAGGAGCGACCTAAATTGAACGAATGTGATAGAATTTTGCTGAATTCTTAAATTAACCATAATACAAAATGATCTAATCGGGTCTCTGTTTGCCCTACCTTAGAACTTTAATAGTGCATTTTACTCGTCATTTCATGCGCTTTGAGATGCCGCTTAGCCTAATACGGTATCTGAAATTGGAGCGATATAAGTGGAACAAATGTGATAGAATTTCGCTGAATTCTTTTATTAACCATAATGTAAAATGATCTCTTCGGGTCTCTGTTCACCCTACCCTAGATGTTTAATAGTGCATTTCACTCGTCATTTCATGCGCTTTGAGATGCCGCATAGCCCAATACGCTATCTGAAATAGGAGCGACGTAAATTGAACAAATGTGATAGAATTTCGCTGAATTCTTATATTAACCAAAGTATAAAATGATCTAGTCTGGTCTTTGATTGCCCAATCATAGAAGGTTGGTAGTGCATTTTACTCGCCATTCCACACGCTTTAAGATGCCGCCAAGCCCAGTACGCTGTCTGAAATAGGAGCGACGTAAATTGAACAAATGTGATAGAATCTCCCTGAATACTTATATTAACCTTAATGTAAAATGATCTAATCGGGACTCTGTTCGCCCTACCCTAGAAGTTTAATAGTGCATTTCACTCGTCATTTCATGCGCTTTGAGATGCCGCTTAGCCCAATACGCTATCTGAAATATGAGCGACGTAAATTGAACAAATGTGATAGAATTTTGCTGAATTCTTAAATTAACCATAATATAAAATGATCTAATCGGGTCTCTGTTTGCCCTACCCTAGAAGTTTAATAGTGCATTTTACTCGCCATTTCATGCGCTTTGTGGTGCCTCGTAGCCCAATACGCTATCTGAAATAGGAGCGACGTAAATTGAACAAATGTGATAGAATTTCCCTGAATTCTTATATTAACCTTAATGTAAAATGATCTAATCGGATCTCTGTTCGCCCTACCCTAGAAGTTTAATAGTGCATTTCACTCGTCATTTCATGCGCTTTCAGTTGCCGCTTAGCCCAATACGCTATCTGAAATAGGAGCGACGTAAATTGAACAAATGTGATAGAATTTCCCTGAAATCTTATATTAAACAAAATATAAAATAATCTAATCGGGTCTGTGATTGCCCTATCATAGAAGATTAGTAGTGCATTTTACTCGCCATTCCACGCGCTTTAAGATGCCGCCTAGCCCAGTACGCTATCTGAAATAGGAGCGACGTAACTTGAACAAATGTGATAGAATTACGCTGCATTCTTATATTAACCGTAATATAAAATGATCTAACCGGGTATCTGTTTGCCTTATCCTAGAAGTTTAATAGTGCATTATACTCGCCATTTCATGCGCTTCGAGATGCCGCTCAGCTCAATACGCTATCTGAAATAGGAGCGACGAAAGTTGAACAAATGTGATAGAATTTCGCTGAATTATTTTATTAACCAGAATGTAAAATGATCTAATCTGGTCTCTGTTCGCCCTACCATAGAAGTCTTATAGTGCATTTCACTCGCCATGTCATGCGCTTCGAGATGCCGCTTAGCCCATTACGCTATCTGAAATAGGAGCGACCTAAATTGAACGAATGTGATAGAATTTTGCTGAATTCTTAAATTAACCATAATACAAAATGATCTAATCGCGTCTCTGCTTGCCCTACCCTAGAAGTTTAATAGTGCATTTTACTCGTCATTACATGCGCTTTGAGATGCCGCTTTGCCCAATACGCTATCTGAAATAGGAGCGACGTAAATTGAACGAATGTGATAGAATTTCGCTCAATTCTTAAATTAACCATAATATAAAATGATCTAATCGGGTCTCTGTTTGCCCTACCTTAGAACTTTAATAGTGCATTTTACTCGTCATTTCATGCGCTTTGAGATGCCGCTTAGCCTAATACGCAATCTGAAATTGGAGCGATATAAGTGGAACAAATGTGATAGAATTTCGCTGAATTCTTTTATTAACCATAATATAAAATGATCTCTTCGGGTCTCTGTTCACCCTACCCTAGATGAATAATAGTGCATTTCACTCGTCATCTCATGCGCTTTGAGATGCCGCATAGCCCAATACGCTATCTGAAATAGGAGCGACGTAAATTGAACAAATGTGATAGAATTTCGCTGAATTCTTATATTAACCTTAATGTAAAATGATCTAATCGGGTCTCTGTTCGCCCTACCCTAGAAGTGTAATAGTGCATTTCACTCGCCATTTCATGCGCTTTGAGATGCCGCTTAGCCCAATACGCTATCTGAAATAGGAGCGACGTAAATAGAACAGTTGTGATAGATTTTCGCTGAATTCTTATATTAACCAAAATATAAAATGATCTAATCGGGTCTCTGATTGCCCTATCATAGAAGTTTAATAGTGCATTTTACTCGCCAATCCACGCGCTTTAAGATTCCGCCTAGCCCAGTACGCTATCTGAAATAGGAGCGACGTAAATTGAAAAAATGTGATAGAATTACGCTGCATTTTTAAATTAACGATAATATAAAATGATCTAATCGGGTCTCTGGTTGCCCTACCCTAGAAGTTTAATAGTGCATTTTACTCGCCATTTCTTGCGCTTTGAGATGCCGCTTAGCCCAATACGCTATCTAAAATATCAGCGACGTAAATTGAACAAATGTGAGAGAATCTCGCTGAATACTTATATTAACTTTAATGTAAAATGATCTAATCGGATCTCTGTTCGCCCTACCATAGAAGTTTAATAGTGCATTTCACACGCCATTTCATGCGCTTTGAGATGCCGCTTAGCCCAATACGCTATCTGAAATAGGAGCGACGTAAATAGAACAATTGTGATAGAATTTCGCTGAATTCTTATATTAACCAAAATATAAAATGATCTAATCGGGTCTCTGATTGCCCTATCAAAGAAGTTTAATAGTGCATTTTACTCGCCAATCCACGCGCTTTACGATTCCGCCTAGCCCAGTACGCTATCTGAAATAGGAGCGACGTAAATTGAACAAATATGATAGAATTTTTCTGAATTCCTAAATAAACCATAATATGAAATGATCTAATCGGGTCTCTGTTTGCCCTACCCTAGATGTTTAACAGTGCATTTTACTCGCCATTTCATGCGCTTTGAGATGCCGCTTAGCCCAATACGCTATCTGAAATAGGAGCGACGTAAATTGAACAAATGTGATAGAATTTCCCTGAATACTTATATTAACCTTAATGTAAAATGATCTAATCGGGTCTCTGATTGCCCTATCATAGAAGTTTAATAGTGCATTTTACTCGCCAATCCACGCGCTTTAAGATTCCGTCTAGCCCAGTACGCTATCTGAAATAGGAGCGACGTAAATTGAGCAAGTGTGATAGAATTTGGCTGAATTCTTAAATTAACCATAATATAAAATGATCTAATCGGGTCTCTGTTTGCCCTACCCTAGAAGTTTAATAGTGCATTTTACTCGCCATTTCATGCGCTTTGAGATGGCGCTTAGCCCAATACGCTATCTGAAATAGGAGCGACCTAAATTGAACGAATGTGATAGAATTTTGCTGAATTCTTAAATTAACAATAATACAAAATGATCTAATCGCGTCTCTGCTTGCCCTACCCTAGAAGTTTAATAGTGCATTTTACTCGTCATTTCATGCGCTTTGAGATGCCGCTTTGCCCAATACGCTATCTGAAATAGGAGCGACGTAAATTGAACGAATGTGATAAAATTACGCTGAATTCTTTTATTAACCATAATGTAAAATGATCTGCTCGGGTCTCTGTTCGCCCTAGCCTAGAAGTTTAATAGTGCATTTTATTCGCCATTTCATGCGCTTTGAGATGCCGCTTAGCCCAATACGCTATCTGGAATAGGAGCGACGTAAATTGAACAAATGTGATAGAATTTCGCTGAATTCTTAAATTAACCATAATATAAAATGATCTAATCGGGTCTCTGCTTGCCCTACCCTAGAAGTATAATAGTGCATTTCACTCGCCACTTCATGCGCTTTGAGATGCCGCTAAGCCCAATAAGCTATCTGAAATAGGAGCGACGTAAATTGAACAAATGTGATAGAATTTCGCAGAATTCTTATGTTAACCAAAATATAAAATGATCTAATCTGATCTCCGTTCGCCATAGCCTAGATGTTTAATAGTGCATTTTGTTCGCCATTTCATGCGCTTTGTGATGCCGCCTAGCCCAGTACGCTATCTGAAATAGGAGCGACGTAAATTGAACAAATGTGGTAGAATTTTGCTGAATTCTTAAATTAACCATAATATAAAATGATCTAATCGGGTCTCTGTTTGCCCTACCCTAGAAGTTTAATAGTGCATTTCGCTCGTCACTTCATGCGCTTTGAGATGCCGCTTAGCCCAATAAGCTATCTGAAATAGGAGCGACGTAAATTGAACAAATGTGATAGAATTTCCCTGAAATCTTATATTAAACAAAATATAAAATACTCTAATCGGGTCTGTGATTGCCCTATCATAGAAGATTAGTAGTGCATTTTACTCGCCATTCCACGCGCTTTAAGATGCCGCCTAGCCCAGTACGCTATCTGAAATAGGAGCGACGTAACTTGAACAAATGTGATAGAATTACGCTGCATTCTTATATTAACCGTAATATAAAATGATCTAACCGGGTATCTGTTTGCCTTATCCTAGAGGTTTAATAGTGCCTTATACTCGCCAATTCATGCGCTTCGAGATGCCGCTCAGCTCAATACGCTATCTGAAATAGGAGCGACGAAAGTTGAACAAATGTGATAGAATTTCGCTGAATTATTTTATTAACCAGAATGTAAAATGATCTAATCTGGTCTCTGTTCGCCCTACCATAGAAGTCTTATAGTGCATTTCACTCGCCATTTCATGCGCTTTGAGATGCCGCTTAGCCCATTACGCTATCTGAAATAGGAGCGACCTAAATTGAACGAATGTGATAGAATTTTGCTGAATTCTTAAATTAACCATAATACAAAATGATCTAATCGCGTCTCTGCTTGCCCTACCCTAGAAGTTTAATAGTGCATTTTACTCGTCATTTCATGCGATTTGAGATGCCGCTTTGCCCAATACGCTATCTGAAATAGGAGCGACGTAAATTGAACGAATGTGATAGAATTTCGCTCAATTCTTAAATTAACCATAACATAAAATGATCTAATCGGGTCTCTGTTTGCCCTACCTTAGAACTTTAATAGTGCATTTTACTCGTCATTTCATGCGCTTTGAGATGCCGCTTAGCCTAATACGCAATCTGAAATTGGAGCGATATAAGTGGAACAAATGTGATAGAATTTCGCTGAATTCTTTTATTAACCATAATGTAAAATGATCTCTTCGGGTCTCTGTTCACCCTACCCTAGATGAATAATAGTGCATTTCACTCGTCATCTCATGCGCTTTGAGATGCCGCATAGCCCAATACGCTATCTGAAATAGGAGCGACGTAAATTGAACAAATGTGATAGAATTTCGCTGAATTCTTATATTAACCTTAATGTAAAATGATCTAATCGGGTCTCTGTTCGCCCTACCCTAGAAGTGTAATAGTGCATTTCACTCGCCATTTCGTACGCTTTGAGATGCCGCTTAGCCCAATACGCTATCTGAAATAGGAGCGACGTAAATTGAACAAATGTGATAGAATTTTTCTGAATTCTTATATTAACCAAAATATGAAATGATCTAATCGGGTCTCTGTTTGCCCTACCCTAGAAGTTTAACAGTGCATTTCACTCGCCATTTCATGGGCTTTGAGATGCCGCTTAGCCCAATACGCTATCTGAAATAGGAGCGACGTAACTTGAACAAATGTGATAGAATTACGCTGCATTCTTATATTAACCGTAATATAAAATGATCTAACCGGGTATCTGTTTGCCTTATCCAAGAGGTTTAATAGTGCCTTATACTCGCCAATTCATGCGCTTCGAGATGCCGCTCAGCTCAATACGCTATCTGAAATAGGAGCGACGAAAGTTGAACAAATGTGATAGAATTTCGCTGAATTATTTTATTAACCAGAATGTAAAATGATCTAATCTGGTCTCTGTTCGCCCTACCATAGAAGTCTTATAGTGCATTTCACTCGCCATTTCATGCGCTTTGAGATGCCGCTTAGCCCATTACGCTATCTGAAATAGGAGCGACCTAAATTGAACGAATGTGATAGAATTTTGCTGAATTCTTAAATTAACCATAATACAAAATGATCTAATCGCGTCTCTGCTTGCCCTACCCTAGAAGTTTAATAGTGCATTTTACTCGTCATTTCATGCGATTTGAGATGCCGCTTTGCCCAATACGCTATCTGAAATAGGATAGACGTAAATTGAACGAATGTGATAGAATTTCGCTCAATTCTTAAATTAACCATAATATAAAATGATCTAATCGGGTCTCTGTTTGCCCTACCTTAGAACTTTAATAGTGCATTTTACTCGTCATTTCATGCGCTTTGAGATGCCGCTTAGCCTAATACGCAATCTGAAATTGGAGCGATATAAGTGGAACAAATGTGATAGAATTTCGCTGAATTCTTTTATTAACCATAATGTAAAATGATCTCTTCGGGTCTCTGTTCACCCTACCCTAGATGAATAATAGTACATTTCACTCGCCATTTCATGCGCTTTGAGATGCCGCTTAGCCCATTACGCTATCTGAAATAGGAGCGACCTAAATTGAACGAATGTGATAGAATTTTGCTGAATTCTTAAATTAACCATAATATAAAATGATCTAATCGGGTCTCTGTTTGCCCTATCCTAGAAGTTTAATAGTGCATTTCGCTCGTCACTTCATGCGCTTTGAGATGCCGCTTAGCCCAATAAGTTATCTGAAATGTGAGCGACGTAAATTGAACAAATGTGATAGAATTTCCCTGAAATCTTATATTAAACCAAATATAAAATAATCTAATCGGGTCTGTGATTGCCCTATCATAGAAGATTAGTAGTGCATTTTACTCGCCATTCCACGCGCTTTAAGATGCCGCCTAGCCCAGTACGCTATCTGAAATAGGAGCGACGTAAATTGAAAAAATGTGATAGAATTACGCTGCATTTTTAAATTAACGATAATATAAAATGATCTAATCGGGTCTCTGGTTGCCCTACCCTAGAAGTTTAATAGTGCATTTTACTCGCCATTTCTTGCGCTTTGAGATGCCGCTTAGCCCAATACGCTATCTAAAATATCAGCGACGTAAATTGAACAAATGTGAGAGAATCTCGCTGAATACTTATATTAACTTTAATGTAAAATGATCTAATCGGATCTCTGTTCGCCCTACCATAGAAGTTTAATAGTGCATTTCACACGCCATTTCATGCGCTTTGAGATGCCGCTTAGCCCAATACGCTATCTGAAATAGGAGCGACGTAAATAGAACAATTGTGATAGAATTTCGCTGAATTCTTATATTAACCAAAATATAAAATGATCTAATCGGGTCTCTGATTGCCCTATCAAAGAAGTTTAATAGTGCATTTTACTCGCCAATCCACGCGCTTTACGATTCCGCCTAGCCCAGTACGCTATCTGAAATAGGAGCGACGTAAATTGAACAAATGTGATAGAATTTTTCTGAATTCCTAAATAAACCATAATATGAAATGATCTAATCGGGTCTCTGTTTGCCCTACCCTAGATGTTTAACAGTGCATTTTACTCGCCATTTCATGCGCTTTGAGATGCCGCTTAGCCCAATACGCTATCTGAAATAGGAGCGACGTAAATTGAACAAATGTGATAGAATTTCCCTGAATACTTATATTAACCTTAATGTAAAATGATCTAATCGGGTCTCTGATTGCCCTATCATAGAAGCTTAATAGTGCATTTTACTCGCCAATCCACGCGCTTTAAGATTCCGTCTAGCCCAGTACGCTATCTGAAATAGGAGCGACGTAAATTGAGCAAGTGTGATAGAATTTGGCTGAATTCTTAAATTAACCATAATATAAAATGATCTAATCGGGTCTCTGTTTGCCCTACCCTAGAAGTTTAATAGTGCATTTTACTCGCCATTTCATGCGCTTTGAGATGGCGCTTAGCCCAATACGCTATCTGAAATAGGAGCGACGTAAATTGAAAAACGTGATAGAATTTCCCTGAATTCTCATATTAACCTTAATGTAAAATGATCTAATCGGTTCTCTGTTCGCCCTACCCTAGAAGTTTAACAGTGCATTTCACTCGTCATTTCATGCGCTTTGAGATGCCGCTTAGCCCAATAAGCTATCTGAAATAGGAGCGACGTAAATTGAACAAATGTGATAGAATTTCCCTGAATACTTATATTAACCTTAATGTAAAATGATCTAATCGGGTCTCCGATAGCCCAACCCCAGAAGTTTAATAGTGCATTTCACTCGCCATTTCGTGCGCTTTAAGATGCCGCCTAGCCCAGTACGCTATCTGAAATAGGAGCGACGTAAGTTGAACAAATGTGATAGAATTACGCTGAATTCTTATATTAACCGTAATATAAACTGATCTAATCGGGTCTCTGCTAGCCCTATCATAGAAGTTTAATAGTGCATTTTACCCGCCATTCCACGCGCTTTAAGATGCCGCCTAGCCCAGTACGCTATCTGAAATAGGAGCGACGTACGTTGAACAAATGTGATAGAATCTCCCTGAATACTTATATTAACCTTAATGTAAAATGATCTAATCGGGACTCTGTTCGCCGTACCCTAGAAGTTTAATAGTGCATTTCACTCGTCATTTCATGCGCTTTGAGATGCCGCTTAGCCCAATACGATATCTGAAATAGGAGCGACCTAAATTGAACAAATGTGATAGAATATCCCTGAATCCTCATATTAACCAAAATATAAAATAATCTAATCGGGTCTCTGATTGCCCTATCATAGAAGTTTAATAGTGCATTTTACTCGCCATTCCACGCGGTTTAAGATGCCGGCCAGCCCAGTACGCTATCCGAAATAGGAGCGACGTAAATTGAACAAATGTGATAGAATTTTGCTGAATTCTTAAATTAACCATAATATAAAATGATCTAATCGGGTCTCTGTTCGCCCTAGCCTAGAAGTTTAATAGTGCATTTTAGTCGCCATTTCATGCGCTTTGAGATCCGGCTTAGCCCAATACGCTATCTGAAATAGGAGCGACGTAAGTTGAACGAATGTGATAAAATTACGCTGAATTCTTTTATTAACCATAATGTAAAATCATCTGCTCGGGTCTCTGTTCGCCCTAGCCTAGAAGTTTAATAGTGCATTTTATTCGCCATTTCATGCGCTTTGAGATGCCGCTTAGCCCAATACGCTATCTGGAATAGGAGCGACATAATTGAACAAATGTGATAGAATTTCGCTGAATTCTTAAATTAACCATAATATAAAATGATCTAATCGGGTCTCTGCTTGCCCTACCCTAGAAGTATAATAGTGCATTTCACTCGTCACTTCATGCGCTTTGAGATGCCGCTAAGCCCAATAAGCTATCTGAAATAGGAGCGACGTAAATTGAACAAATGTGATAGAATTTCGCAGAATTCTTATGTTAACCAAAATATAAAATGATCTAATCTGATCTCCGTTCGCCATAGCCTAGATGTTTAATAGTGCATTTTGTTCGCCATTTCATGCGCTTTGTGATGCCGCCTAGCCCAGCACGCTATCTGAAATAGGAGCGACGTAAATTGAACAAATGTGGTAGAATTTTGCTGAATTCTTAAATTAACCATAATATAAAATGATCTAATCGGGTCTCTGTTTGCCCTATCCTAGAAGTTTAATAGTGCATTTCGCTCGTCACTTCATGCGCTTTGAGATGCCGCTTAGCCCAATAAGCTATCTGAAATAGGAGCGACGTAAATTGAACAAATGTGATAGAATTTCCCTGAAATCTTATATTAAACCAAATATAAAATAATCTAATCGGGTCTGTGATTGCCCTATCATAGAAGATTAGTAGTGCATTTTACTCGCCATTCCACGCGCTTTAAGATGCCGCCTAGCCCAGTACGCTATCTGAAATAGGAGCGACGTAACTTGAACAAATGTGATAGAATTACGCTGCATTCTTATATTAACCGTAATATAAAATGATCTAACCGGGTATCTGTTTGCCTTATCCTAGAAGTTTAATAGTGCATTATACTCGCCATTTCATGCGCTTCGAGATGCCGCTCAGCTCAATACGCTATCTGAAATAGGAGCGACGAAAGTTGAACAAATGTGATAGAATTTCGCTGAATTATTTTATTAACCAGAATGTAAAATGATCTAATCTGGTCTCTGTTCGCCCTACCATAGAAGTCTTATAGTGCATTTCACTCGCCATTTCATGCGCTTTGAGATGCCGCTTAGCCCATTACGCTATCTGAAATAGGAGCGACCTAAATTGAACGAATGTGATAGAATTTTGCTGAATTCTTAAATTAACCATAATACAAAATGATCTAATCGCGTCTCTGCTTGCCCTACCCTAGAAGTTTAATAGTGCATTTTACTCGTAATTTCATGCGCTTTGAGATGCCGCTTTGCCCAATACGCTATCTGAAATAGGAGCGACGTAAATTGAACGAATGTGATAGAATTTCGCTCAATTCTTAAATTAACCATAATATAAAATGATCTAATCGGGTCTCTATTTGCCCTACCTTAGAACTTTAATAGTGCATTTTACTCGTCATTTCATGCGCTTTGAGATGCCGCTTAGCCTAATACGGTATCTGAAATTGGAGCGATATAAGTGGAACAAATGTGATAGAATTTCGCTGAATTCTTTTATTAACCATAATGTAAAATGATCTCTTCGGGTCTCTGTTCACCCTACCCTAGATGAATAATAGTGCATTTCACTCGTCATTTCATGCGCTTTGAGATGCCGCATAGCCCAATACGCTATCTGAAATAGGAGCGACGTAAATTGAACAAATGTGATAGAATTTCGCTGAATTCTTATATTAACCAAAGTATAAAATGATCTAGTCTGGTCTTTGATTGCCCAATCATAGAAGGTTGGTAGTGCATTTTACTCGCCATTCCACACGCTTTAAGATGCCGCCAAGCCCAGTACGCTGTCTGAAATAGGAGCGACGTAAATTGAACAAATGTGATAGAATCTCCCTGAATACTTATATTAACCTTAATGTAAAATGATCTAATCGGGACTCTGTTCGCCCTACCCTAGAAGTTTAATAGTGCATTTCACTCGTCATTTCATGCGCTTTGAGATGCCGCTTAGCCCAATACGCTATCTGAAATATGAGCGACGTAAATTGAACAAATGTGATAGAATTTTGCTGAATTCTTAAATTAACCATAATATAAAATGATCTAATCGGGTCTTTGTTTGCCCTACCCTAGAAGTTTAATAGTGCATTTTACTCGCCATTTCATGCGCTTTGTGGTGCCTCGTAGCCCAATACGCTATCTGAAATAGGAGCGACGTAAATTGAACAAATGTGATAGAATTTCCCTGAATTCTTATATTAACCTTAATGTAAAATGATCTAATCGGATCTCTGTTCGCCCTACCCTAGAAGTTTAACAGTGCATTTCACTCGTCATTTCATGCGCTTTCAGTTGCCGCTTAGCCCAATACGCTATCTGAAATAGGAGCGACGTAAATTGAACAAATGTGATAGAATTTCCCTGAAATCTTATATTAAACAAAATATAAAATAATCTAATCGGGTCTGCGATTGCCCTATCATAGAAGATTAGTAGTGCATTTTACTCGCCATTCCACGCGCTTTAAGATGCCGCCTAGCCCAGTACGCTATCTGAAATAGGAGCGACGTAACTTGAACAAATGTGATAGAATTACGCTGCATTCTTATATTAACCGTAATATAAAATGATCTAACCGGGTATCTGTTTGCCTTATCCTAGAAGTTTAATAGTGCATTATACTCGCCATTTCATGCGCTTCGAGATGCCGCTCAGCTCAATACGCTATCTGAAATAGGAGCGACGAAAGTTGAACAAATGTGATAGAATTTCGCTGAATTATTTTATTAACCAGAATGTAAAATGATCTAATCTGGTCTCTGTTCGCCCTACCATAGAAGTCTTATAGTGCATTTCACTCGCCATTTCATGCGCTTCGAGATGCCGCTTAGCCCATTACGCTATCTGAAATAGGAGCGACCTAAATTGAACGAATGTGATAGAATTTTGCTGAATTCTTAAATTAACCATAATACAAAATGATCTAATCGCGTCTCTGCTTGCCCTACCCTAGAAGTTTAATAGTGCATTTTACTCGTCATTACATGCGCTTTGAGATGCCGCTTTGCCCAATACGCTATCTGAAATAGGAGCGACGTAAATTGAACGAATGTGATAGAATTTTGCTCAATTCTTAAATTAACCATAATATAAAATGATCTAATCGGGTCTCTGTTTGCCCTACCTTAGAACTTTAATAGTGCATTTTACTCGTCATTTCATGCGCTTTGAGATGCCGCTTAGCGTAATACGCAATCTGAAATTGGAGCGATATAAGTGGAATAAATGTGATAGAATTTCGCTGAATACTTTTATTAACCATAATGTAAAATGATCTCTTCGGGTCTCTGTTCACCCTACCCTAGATGAATAATAGTGCATTTCACTCGTCATCTCATGCGCTTTGAGATGCCGCATAGCCCAATACGCTATCTGAAATAGGAGCGACGTAAATTGAACAAATGTGATAGAATTTCGCTGAATTCTTATATTAACCTTAATGTAAAATGATCTAATCGGGTCTCTGTTCGCCCTACCCTAGAAGTGTAATAGTGCATTTCACTCGCCATTTCATGCGCTTTGAGATGCCGCTTAGCCCAATACGCTATCTGAAATAGGAGCGACGTAAATAGAACAGTTGTGATAGATTTTCGCTGAATTCTTATATTAACCAAAATATAAAATGATCTAATCGGGTCTCTGATTGCCCTATCATAGAAGTTTAATAGTGCATTTTACTCGCCAATCCACGCGCTTTAAGATTCCGCCTAGCCCAGTACGCTATCTGAAATAGGAGCGACGTAAATTGAAAAAATGTGATAGAATTACGCTGCATTTTTAAATTAACGATAATATAAAATGATCTAATCGGGTCTCTGGTTGCCCTACCCTAGAAGTTTAATAGTGCATTTTACTCGCCATTTCTTGCGCTTTGAGATGCCGCTTAGCCCAATACGCTATCTAAAATATCAGCGACGTAAATTGAACAAATGTGAGAGAATCTCGCTGAATACTTATATTAACTTTAATGTAAAATGATCTAATCGGATCTCTGTTCGCCCTACCATAGAAGTTTAATAGTGCATTTCACACGCCATTTCATGCGCTTTGAGATGCCGCTTAGCCCAATACGCTATCTGAAATAGGAGCGACGTAAATAGAACAATTGTGATAGAATTTCGCTGAATTCTTATATTAACCAAAATATAAAATGATCTAATCGGGTCTCAGATTGCCCTATCAAAGAAGTTTAATAGTGCATTTTACTCGCCAATCCACGCGCTTTACGATTCCGCCTAGCCCAGTACGCTATCTGAAATAGGAGCGACGTAAATTGAACAAATGTGATAGAATTTTTCTGAATTCTTAAATAAACCATAATATGAAATGATCTAATCGGGTCTCTGTTTGCCCTACCCTAGATGTTTAACAGTGCATTTTACTCGCCATTTCATGCGCTTTGAGATGCCGCTTAGCCCAATACGCTATCTGAAATAGGAGCGACGTAAATTGAACAAATGTGATAGAATTTCCCTGAATACTTATATTAACCTTAATGTAAAATGATCTAATCGGGTCTCTGATTGCCCTATCATAGAAGTTTAATAGTGCATTTTACTCGCCAATCCACGCGCTTTAAGATTCCGTCTAGCCCAGTACGCTATCTGAAATAGGAGCGACGTAAATTGAGCAAGTGTGATAGAATTTGGCTGAATTCTTAAATTAACCATAATATAAAATGATCTAATCGGGTCTCTGTTTGCCCTACCCTAGAAGTTTAATAGTGCATTTTACTCGCCATTTCATGCGCTTTGAGATGGCGCTTAGCCCAATACGCTATCTGAAATAGGAGCGACGTAAATTGAAAAACGTGATAGAATTTCCCTGAATTCTCATATTAACCTTAATGTAAAATGATCTAATAGGTTCTCTGTTCGCCCTACCCTAGAAGTTTAACAGTGCATTTCACTCGTCATTTCATGCGCTTTGAGATGCCGCTTAGCCCAATAATCTATCTGAAATAGGAGCGACGTAAATTGAACAAATGTGATAGAATTTCCCTGAATACTTATATTAACCTTAATGTAAAATGATCTAATCGGGTCTCCGATAGCCCAACCCCAGAAGTTTAATAGTGCATTTCACTCGCCATTTCGTGCGCTTTAAGATGCCGCCTAGCCCAGTACGCTATCTGAAATAGGAGCGACGTAAGTTGAACAAATGTGATAGAATTACGCTGAATTCTTATATTAACCGTAATATAAAATGATCTAATCGGGTCTCTGCTAGCCCTATCATAGAAGTTTAATAGTGCATTTTACCCGCCATTCCACGCGCTTTAAGATGCCGCCTAGCCCAGTACGCTATCTGAAATAGGAGCGACGTACGTTGAACAAATGTGATAGAATCTCCCTGAATACTTATATTAACCTTAATGTAAAATGATCTAATCGGGACTCTGTTCGCCCTAGCCTAGAAGTTTAATAGTGCATTTCACTCGTCATTTCATGCGCTTTGAGATGCCGCTTAGCCCAATACGATATCTGAAATAGGAGCGACCTAAATTGAACAAATGTGATAGAATATCCCTGAATCCTCATATTAACCAAAATATAAAATAATCTAATCGGGTCTCTGATTGCCCTATCATAGAAGTATAATAGTGCATTTCACTCGTCACTTCATGCGCTTTGAGATGCCGCTAAGCCCAATAAGCTATCTGAAATAGGAGCGACGTAAATTGAACAAATGTGATAGAATTTCGCAGAATTCTTATGTTAACCAAAATATAAAATGATCTAATCTGATCTCCGTTCGCCATAGCCTAGATGTTTAATAGTGCATTTTGTTCGCCATTTCATGCGCTTTGTGATGCCGCCTAGCCCAGCACGCTATCTGAAATAGGAGCGACGTAAATTGAACAAATGTGGTAGAATTTTGCTGAATTCTTAAATTAACCATAATATAAAATGATCTAATCGGGTCTCTGTTTGCCCTATCCTAGAAGTTTAATAGTGCATTTCGCTCGTCACTTCATGCGCTTTGAGATGGCGCTTAGCCCAATACGCTATCTGAAATAGGAGCGACGTAAATTGAACAAATGTGATAGAATTTCGCAGAATTCTTATGTTAACCAAAATATAAAATGATCTAATCTGATCTCCGTTCGCCATAGCCTAGATGTTTAATAGTGCATTTTGTTCGCCATTTCATGCGCTTTGTGATGCCGCCTAGCCCAGCACGCTATCTGAAATAGGAGCGACGTAAATTGAACAAATGTGGTAGAATTTTGCTGAATTCTTAAATTAACCATAATATAAAATGATCTAATCGGGTCTCTGTTTGCCCTATCCTAGAAGTTTAATAGTGCATTTCGCTCGTCACTTCATGCGCTTTGAGATGCCGCTTAGCCCAATAAGCTATCTGAAATAGGAGCGACGTAAATTGAACAAATGTGATAGAATTTCCCTGAAATCTTATATTAAACCAAATATAAAATAATCTAATCGGGTCTGTGATTGCCCTATCATAGAAGATTAGTAGTGCATTTTACTCGCCATTCCACGCGCTTTAAGATGCCGCCTAGCCCAGTACGCTATCTGAAATAGGAGCGACGTAACTTGAACAAATGTGATAGAATTACGCTGCATTCTTATATTAACCGTAATATAAAATGATCTAACCGGGTATCTGTTTGCCTTATCCTAGAAGTTTAATAGTTCATTATACTCGCCATTTCATGCGCTTCGAGATGCCGCTCAGCTCAATACGCTATCTGAAATAGGAGCGACGAAAGTTGAACAAATGTGATAGAATTTCGCTGAATTATTTTATTAACCAGAATGTAAAATGATCTAATCTGGTCTCTGTTCGCCCTACCATAGAAGTCTTATAGTGCATTTCACTCGCCATTTCATGCGCTTTGAGATGCCGCTTAGCCCATTACGCTATCTGAAATAGGAGCGACCTAAATTGAACGAATGTGATAGAATTTTGCTGAATTCTTAAATTAACCATAATACAAAATGATCTAATCGCGTCTCTGCTTGCCCTACCCTAGAAGTTTAATAGTGCATTTTACTCGTAATTTCATGCGCTTTGAGATGCCGCTTTGCCCAATACGCTATCTGAAATAGGAGCGACGTAAATTGAACGAATGTGATAGAATTTCGCTCAATTCTTAAATTAACCATAATATAAAATGATCTAATCGGGTCTCTGTTTGCCCTACCTTAGAACTTTAATAGTGCATTTTACTCGTCATTTCATGCGCTTTGAGATGCCGCTTAGCCTAATACGGTATCTGAAATTGGAGCGATATAAGTGGAACAAATGTGATAGAATTTCGCTGAATTCTTTTATTAACCATAATGTAAAATGATCTCTTCGGGTCTCTGTTCACCCTACCCTAGATGAATAATAGTGCATTTCACTCGTCATTTCATGCGCTTTGAGATGCCGCATAGCCCAATACGCTATCTGAAATAGGAGCGACGTAAATTGAACAAATGTGATAGAATTTCGCTGAATTCTTATATTAACCAAAGTATAAAATGATCTAGTCTGGTCTTTGATTGCCCAATCATAGAAGGTTGGTAGTGCATTTTACTCGCCATTCCACACGCTTTAAGATGCCGCCAAGCCCAGTACGCTGTCTGAAATAGGAGCGACGTAAATTGAACAAATGTGATAGAATCTCCCTGAATACTTATATTAACCTTAATGTAAAATGATCTAATCGGGACTCTGTTCGCCCTACCCTAGAAGTTTAATAGTGCATTTCACTCGTCATTTCATGCGCTTTGAGATGCCGCTTAGCCCAATACGCTATCTGAAATATGAGCGACGTAAATTGAACAAATGTGATAGAATTTTGCTGAATTCTTAAATTAACCATAATATAAAATGATCTAATCGGGTCTCTGTTTGCCCTACCCTAGAAGTTTAATAGTGCATTTTACTCGCCATTTCATGCGCTTTGTGGTGCCTCGTAGCCCAATACGCTATCTGAAATAGGAGCGACGTAAATTGAACAAATGTGATAGAATTTCCCTGAATTCTTATATTAACCTTAATGTAAAATGATCTAATCGGATCTCTGTTCGCCCTACCCTAGAAGTTTAATAGTGCATTTCACTCGTCATTTCATGCGCTTTCAGTTGCCGCTTAGCCCAATACGCTATCTGAAATAGGAGCGACGTAAATTGAACAAATGTGATAGAATTTCCCTGAAATCTTATATTAAACAAAATATAAAATAATCTAATCGGGTCTGTGATTGCCCTATCATAGAAGATTAGTAGTGCATTTTACTCGCCATTCCACGCGCTTTAAGATGCCGCCTAGCCCAGTACGCTATCTGAAATAGGAGCGACGTAACTTGAACAAATGTGATAGAATTACGCTGCATTCTTATATTAACCGTAATATAAAATGATCTAACCGGGTATCTGTTTGCCTTATCCTAGAAGTTTAATAGTGCATTATACTCGCCATTTCATGCGCTTCGAGATGCCGCTCAGCTCAATACGCTATCTGAAATAGGAGCGACGAAAGTTGAACAAATGTGATAGAATTTCGCTGAATTATTTTATTAACCAGAATGTAAAATGATCTAATCTGGTCTCTGTTCGCCCTACCATAGAAGTCTTATAGTGCATTTCACTCGCCATTTCATGCGCTTCGAGATGCCGCTTAGCCCATTACGCTATCTGAAATAGGAGCGACCTAAATTGAACGAATGTGATAGAATTTTGCTGAATTCTTAAATTAACCATAATACAAAATGATCTAATCGCGTCTCTGCTTGCCCTACCCTAGAAGTTTAATAGTGCATTTTACTCGTCATTACATGCGCTTTGAGATGCCGCTTTGCCCAATACGCTATCTGAAATAGGAGCGACGTAAATTGAACGAATGTGATAGAATTTCGCTCAATTCTTAAATTAACCATAATATAAAATGATCTAATCGGGTCTCTGTTTGCCCTACCTTAGAACTTTAATAGTGCATTTTACTCGTCATTTCATGCGCTTTGAGATGCCGCTTAGCCTAATACGCAATCTGAAATTGGAGCGATATAAGTGGAACAAATGTGATAGAATTTCGCTGAATTCTTTTATTAACCATAATGTAAAATGATCTCTTCGGGTCTCTGTTCACCCTACCCTAGATGAATAATAGTGCATTTCACTCGTCATCTCATGCGCTTTGAGATGCCGCATAGCCCAATACGCTATCTGAAATAGGAGCGACGTAAATTGAACAAATGTGATAGAATTTCGCTGAATTCTTATATTAACCTTAATGTAAAATGATCTAATCGGGTCTCTGTTCGCCCTACCCTAGAAGTGTAATAGTGCATTTCACTCGCCATTTCATGCGCTTTGAGATGCCGCTTAGCCCAATACGCTATCTGAAATAGGAGCGACGTAAATAGAACAGTTGTGATAGATTTTCGCTGAATTCTTATATTAACCAAAATATAAAATGATCTAATCGGGTCTCTGATTGCCCTATCATAGAAGTTTAATAGTGCATTTTACTCGCCAATCCACGCGCTTTAAGATTCCGCCTAGCCCAGTACGCTATCTGAAATAGGAGCGACGTAAATTGAAAAAATGTGATAGAATTACGCTGCATTTTTAAATTAACGATAATATAAAATGATCTAATCGGGTCTCTGGTTGCCCTACCCTAGAAGTTTAATAGTGCATTTTACTCGCCATTTCTTGCGCTTTGAGATGCCGCTTAGCCCAATACGCTATCTAAAATATCAGCGACGTAAATTGAACAAATGTGATAGAATCTCGCTGAATACTTATATTAACTTTAATGTAAAATGATCTAATCGGATCTCTGTTCGCCCTACCATAGAAGTTTAATAGTGCATTTCACACGCCATTTCATGCGCTTTGAGATGCCGCTTAGCCCAATACGCTATCTGAAATAGGAGCGACGTAAATAGAACAATTGTGATAGAATTTCGCTGAATTCTTATATTAACCAAAATATAAAATGATCTAATCGGGTCTCTGATTGCCCTATCAAAGAAGTTTAATAGTGCATTTTACTCGCCAATCCACGCGCTTTACGATTCCGCCTAGCCCAGTACGCTATCTGAAATAGGAGCGACGTAAATTGAACAAATGTGATAGAATTTTTCTGAATTCCTAAATAAACCATAATATGAAATGATCTAATCGGGTCTCTGTTTGCCCTACCCTAGATGTTTAACAGTGCATTTTACTCGCCATTTCATGCGCTTTGAGATGCCGCTTAGCCCAATACGCTATCTGAAATAGGAGCGACGTAAATTGAACAAATGTGATAGAATTTCCCTGAATACTTATATTAACCTTAATGTAAAATGATCTAATCGGGTCTCTGATTGCCCTATCATAGAAGTTTAATAGTGCATTTTACTCGCCAATCCACGCGCTTTAAGATTCCGTCTAGCCCAGTACGCTATCTGAAATAGGAGCGACGTAAATTGAGCAAGTGTGATAGAATTTGGCTGAATTCTTAAATTAACCATAATATAAAATGATCTAATCGGGTCTCTGTTTGCCCTACCCTAGAAGTTTAATAGTGCATTTTACTCGCCATTTCATGCGCTTTGAGATGGCGCTTAGCCCAATACGCTATCTGAAATAGGAGCGACGTAAATTGAACAAATGTGATAGAATTTCGCTGAATTCTTATGTTAACCAAAATATAAAATGATCTAATCTGATCTCCGTTCGCCATAGCCTAGATGTTTAATAGTGCATTTTGTTCGCCATTTCATGCGCTTTGTGATGCCGCCTAGCCCAGCACGCTATCTGAAATAGGAGCGACGTAAATTGAACAAATGTGGTAGAATTTTGCTGAATTCTTAAATTAACCATAATATAAAATGATCTAATCGGGTCTCTGTTTGCCCTATCCTAGAAGTTTAATAGTGCATTTCGCTCGTCACTTCATGCGCTTTGAGATGCCGCTTAGCCCAATAAGCTATCTGAAATAGGAGCGACGTAAATTGAACAAATGTGATAGAATTTCCCTGAAATCTTATATTAAACCAAATATAAAATAATCTAATCGGGTCTGTGATTGCCCTATCATAGAAGATTAGTAGTGCATTTTACTCGCCATTCCACGCGCTTTAAGATGCCGCCTAGCCCAGTACGCTATCTGAAATAGGAGCGACGTAACTTGAACAAATGTGATAGAATTACGCTGCATTCTTATATTAACCGTAATATAAAATGATCTAACCGGGTATCTGTTTGCCTTATCCTAGAAGTTTAATAGTGCATTATACTCGCCATTTCATGCGCTTCGAGATGCCGCTCAGCTCAATACGCTATCTGAAATAGGAGCGACGAAAGTTGAACAAATGTGATAGAATTTCGCTGAATTATTTTATTAACCAGAATGTAAAATGATCTAATCTGGTCTCTGTTCGCCCTACCATAGAAGTCTTATAGTGCATTTCACTCGCCATTTCATGCGCTTTGAGATGCCGCTTAGCCCATTACGCTATCTGAAATAGGAGCGACCTAAATTGAACGAATGTGATAGAATTTTGCTGAATTCTTAAATTAACCATAATACAAAATGATCTAATCGCGTCTCTGCTTGCCCTACCCTAGAAGTTTAATAGTGTATTTTACTCGTAATTTCATGCGCTTTGAGATGCCGCTTTGCCCAATACGCTATCTGAAATAGGAGCGACGTAAATTGAACGAATGTGATAGAATTTCGCTCAATTCTTAAATTAACCATAATATAAAATGATCTAATCGGGTCTCTGTTTGCCCTACCTTAGAACTTTAATAGTGCATTTTACTCGTCATTTCATGCGCTTTGAGATGCCGCTTAGCCTAATACGGTATCTGAAATTGGAGCGATATAAGTGGAACAAATGTGATAGAATTTCGCTGAATTCTTTTATTAACCATAATGTAAAATGATCTCTTCGGGTCTCTGTTCACCCTACCCTAGATGAATAATAGTGCATTTCACTCGTCATTTCATGCGCTTTGAGATGCCGCATAGCCCAATACGCTATCTGAAATAGGAGCGACGTAAATTGAACAAATGTGATAGAATTTCGCTGAATTCTTATATTAACCAAAGTATAAAATGATCTAGTCTGGTCTTTGATTGCCCAATCATAGAAGGTTGGTAGTGCATTTTACTCGCCATTCCACACGCTTTAAGATGCCGCCAAGCCCAGTACGCTGTCTGAAATAGGAGCGACGTAAATTGAACAAATGTGATAGAATCTCCCTGAATACTTATATTAACCTTAATGTAAAATGATCTAATCGGGACTCTGTTCGCCCTACCCTAGAAGTTTAATAGTGCATTTCACTCGTCATTTCATGCGCTTTGAGATGCCGCTTAGCCCAATACGCTATCTGAAATATGTGCGACGTAAATTGAACAAATGTGATAGAATTTTGCTGAATTCTTAAATTAACCATAATATAAAATGATCTAATCGGGTCTCTGTTTGCCCTACCCTAGAAGTTTAATAGTGCATTTTACTCGCCATTTCATGCGCTTTGTGGTGCCTCGTAGCCCAATACGCTATCTGAAATAGGAGCGACGTAAATTGAACAAATGTGATAGAATTTCCCTGAATTCTTATATTAACCTTAATGTAAAATGATCTAATCGGATCTCTGTTCGCCCTACCCTAGAAGTTTAATAGTGCATTTCACTCGTCATTTCATGCGCTTTCAGTTGCCGCTTAGCCCAATACGCTATCTGAAATAGGAGCGACGTAAATTGAACAAATGTGATAGAATTTCCCTGAAATCTTATATTAAACAAAATATAAAATAATCTAATCGGGTCTGTGATTGCCCTATCATAGAAGATTAGTAGTGCATTTTACTCGCCATTCCACGCGCTTTAAGATGCCGCCTAGCCCAGTACGCTATCTGAAATAGGAGCGACGTAACTTGAACAAATGTGATAGAATTACGCTGCATTCTTATATTAACCGTAATATAAAATGATCTAACCGGGTATCTGTTTGCCTTATCCTAGAAGTTTAATAGTGCATTATACTCGCCATTTCATGCGCTTCGAGATGCCGCTCAGCTCAATACGCTATCTGAAATAGGAGCGACGAAAGTTGAACAAATGTGATAGAATTTCGCTGAATTATTTTATTAACCAGAATGTAAAATGATCTAATCTGGTCTCTGTTCGCCCTACCATAGAAGTCTTATAGTGCATTTCACTCGCCATTTCATGCGCTTCGAGATGCCGCTTAGCCCATTACGCTATCTGAAATAGGAGCGACCTAAATTGAACGAATGTGATAGAATTTTGCTGAATTCTTAAATTAACCATAATACAAAATGATCTAATCGCGTCTCTGCTTGCCCTACCCTAGAAGTTTAATAGTGCATTTTACTCGTCATTACATGCGCTTTGAGATGCCGCTTTGCCCAATACGCTATCTGAAATAGGAGCGACGTAAATTGAACGAATGTGATAGAATTTCGCTCAATTCTTAAATTAACCATAATATAAAATGATCTAATCGGGTCTCTGTTTGCCCTACCTTAGAACTTTAATAGTGCATTTTACTCGTCATTTCATGCGCTTTGAGATGCCGCTTAGCCTAATACGCTATCTGAAATTGGAGCGATATAAGTGGAACAAATGTGATAGAATTTCGCTGAATTCTTTTATTAACCATAATGTAAAATGAACTTATCGGATCTCTGTTCGCCGGAGCCTAGAACTTTAATAGTGCATTTTATTCGCCATTTCATACGCTTTGAGATGCCGCATTGCCCAATACGCTATCTGAAATAGGAGCGACGTAAATTGAACAAATGTGATAGAATATCACTGAATTCTTATATTAACCAAAATATAAAATGATCTAATCGGGTCTCTGATTGCCCTACCATAGAAGTCTAATAGTGCATTTCACTCGCCATTTCATGCGCTTTGAGATGCCGCTTAGCCCAATACGCTATCTGAAATAGGAGCGACGTAAATTGATCAAATGTGATAGAATTTCCGTGAATTCTGATATAAACCTTAACGTAAAATGATCCAATCGGGTCTCTGTTCGCCCTACCATAGAAGTCTAATAGTGCATTTCACTCGCCATTTCATGCGCTTTGAGGTGCCGCTTAGCCCAATACGCTATCTGAAATAGGAGCGACGTAAGTTGAACAAATGTGATAGAATTTCGCTGAATTCTTTCATTAACATTAATGTAAAATGATCTAATCGAGTCTCTGTTTGCCCTACCATAGAATTTTAATAGTGCATTCTACTCGCCATTCCACCCGCTTTAAGATGCCGCCTAGCCCAGTACGCTATCTGAAATAGGAGCGACGTAAATTGAACAAATGTGATAGAATTTTGCTGAATTCTTAAATTAACCATAATATAAATTGATATAATCGGGTCTCTGTTTGCCCTACCCTACAAGTTTAATAGTGCATTTCACTCGTCATTTCATGCGCTTTGAGATGCCGCTAAGCCCAATACGCTATCTGTAATAGGAGCGACGTAAATTGAACAATTGTGATAGAATTTCGCTGAATTCTTATATTAACCAAAATATAAAATGATCTAGTCGGGTCTCTGATTGCCCTACCATAGAAGTCTAATAGTGCATTTCACTCGCCATTTCATGCGCTTTGAGATGCCGCTTAGCCCAATACGCTATCTGAAATAGGAGCGACGTAAATTGATCAAATGTGATAGAATTTCCGTGAATTCTGATATAAACCTTAACGTAAAATGATCCAATCGGGTCTCTGTTCGCCCTACCATAGAAGTCTAATAGTGCATTTCACTCGCCATTTCATGCGCTTTGAGGTGCCGCTTAGCCCAATACGCTATCTGAAATAGGAGCGACGTAAGTTGAACAAATGTGATAGAATTTCGCTGAATTCTTTCATTAACATTAATGTAAAATGATCTAATCGAGTCTCTGTTTGCCCTACCATAGAATTTTAATAGTGCATTCTACTCGCCATTCCACCCGCTTTAAGATGCCGCCTAGCCCAGTACGCTATCTGAAATAGGAGCGACGTAAATTGAACAATTGTGATAGAATTTCGCTGAATTCTTATATTAACCAAAATATAAAATGATCTAATCGGGTCTCTGTTTGCCCTACCCTACAAGTTTAGCACTGCATTTTACTCGCCATTTCATGCGCTTTGAGATGCCGCTTAGCCCAATACGATATCTGAAATAGGAGCGACGTAAATTGAACGAATGTGATAGAATTTCGCTGGCTTCTTATATTAACCAAAATATAAAATGATCTAATCGGGTCTCTGATAGCCCTATCATAGAAGTTTAATAGTGCATTTTACTCGCCATTCCACGCGCTTTAAGATGCCGCCTAGCCCAGTACGCTATCTGAAATAGGAGCGACGTAAGTTGAACAAATGTGATAGAGTTTCGCTGAATTCTTAAATTAATCATAATATAAAATGGTCTTATCGGGTCTCTGTTTGCCTTACCCTAGAAGTTTAATAGTGCATTTTACTCGCCATTTCATGCGCTTTGAGATGCCGCCCAGCCCAGTACGCTGTCTGAAATAGGAGCGACGTAAGTTGAACAAATGTGATAGAATTACGCTGAATTATTATATTAACCGTAATATAAAATTATCTAATCGGGTCTCTGTTTGCCCTACCCTAGAAGTTTAATGGTGCACTTTGCTCGCCACTTCATGCGCTTTGAGATGGCCGTTAGCCTAATACGCTATCTGAAATTGGAGCGATATAAGTGGAACAAATGTGATAGAATTTCGCTGAATTCTTTTATTAACCATAATGTAAAATGAACTTATCGGATCTCTGTTCGCCGGAGCCTAGAACTTTAATAGTGCATTTTATTCGCCATTTCATACGCTTTGAGATGCCGCATTGCCCAATACGCTATCTGAAATAGGAGCGACGTAAATTGAACAAATGTGATAGAATATCACTGAATTCTTATATTAACCAAAATATAAAATGATCTAATCGGGTCTCTGATTGCCCTACCATAGAAGTCTAATAGTGCATTTCACTCGCCATTTCATGCGCTTTGAGATGCCGCGTAGCCCAATACGCTATCTGAAATAGGAGCGACGTAAATTGATCAAATGTGATAGAATTTCCGTGAATTCTGATATAAACCTTAACGTAAAATGATCCAATCGGGTCTCTGTTCGCCCTACCATAGAAGTCTAATAGTGCATTTCACTCGCCATTTCATGCGCTTTGAGGTGCCGCTTAGCCCAATACGCTATCTGAAATAGGAGCGACGTAAGTTGAACAAATGTGATAGAATTTCGCTGAATTCTTTCATTAACATTAATGTAAAATGATCTAATCGAGTCTCTGTTTGCCCTACCATAGAATTTTAATAGTGCATTCTACTCGCCATTCCACCCGCTTTAAGATGCCGCCTAGCCCAGTACGCTATCTGAAATAGGAGCGACGTAAATTGAACAAATGTGATAGAATTTTGCTGAATTCTTAAATTAACCATAATATAAATTGATATAATCGGGTCTCTGTTTGCCCTACCCTAGAAGTTTAATAGTGCATTTCACTCGTCATTTCATGCGCTTTGAGATGCCGCTAAGCCCAATACGCTATCTGTAATAGGAGCGACGTAAATTGAACAATTGTGATAGAATTTCGCTGAATTCTTATATTAACCAAAATATAAAATGATCTAGTCGGGTCTCTGATTGCCCTATCATAGAAGTTTAATAGTGCATTTTACTCGCCCTTCCACGCGCTTTAAGATGCCGCCTCGCCCAGTACGCTATCTCAAATAGGAGCGACGTATGTTGAACAAATGTGATAGAATTACGCTGAATTCTTATATTAACCGTAATATAAAATGATCTAATCGGGTCTCTGTTCGCCCTACCCTAGAAGATTACTAGTGCATTTCACTCGACATTTCATGCGCTTTGAGATGCCGCTTAGCCCAATAAGCTATCTGAAATAGGAGCGACGTAAATTGAACAAATGTGATAGAATTTTTCTGAATTCTTAAATAAACTATAATATGAAATGATCTAATCGGGTCTCTGTTTGCCCTACCCTACAAGTTTAGCACTGCATTTTACTCGCCATTTCATGCGCTTTGAGATGCCGCTTAGCCCAATACGATATCTGAAATAGGAGCGACGTAAATTGAACGAATGTGATAGAATTTCGCTGGCTTCTTATATTAACCAAAATATAAAATGATCTAATCGGGTCTCTGATAGCCCTATCATAGAAGTTTAATAGTGCATTTTACTCGCCATTCCACGCGCTTTAAGATGCCGCCTAGCCCAGTACGCTATCTGAAATAGGAGCGACGTAAGTTGAACAAATGTGATAGAGTTTCGCTGAATTCTTAAATTAATCATAATATAAAATGGTCTTATCGGGTCTCTGTTTGCCTTACCCTAGAAGTTTAATAGTGCATTTTACTCGCCATTTCATGCGCTTTGAGATGCCGCCCAGCCCAGTACGCTGTCTGGAATAGGAGCGACGTAAGTTGAACAAATGTGATAGAATTACGCTGAATTATTATATTAACCGTAATATAAAATTATCTAATCGGGTCTCTGTTTGCCCTACCCTAGAAGTTTAATGGTGCACTTTGCTCGCCACTTCATGCGCTTTGAGATGGCCGTTAGCCCAATACGCTATCTGAAATAGGAGCGACGTAAATTGAACAAATGTGATAGACTTACGCTGAATTCTTATATTAACCGTATTATAAAATGATCTAATCGGGTCTCTGTTTGCCTTAGCCTAGAAGATTAATAGTGCATTTTACTCGGCATTTCATGCGCTTTGAGATGCCGCTTAGCCCAATACGCTATCTGAAATAGGAGCGACGTAAATTGAACAATTGTGATAGAATTTCGCTGAATTCTTATATTAACCAAAATATAAAATGATCTAGTCGGGTCTCTGATTGCCCTATCATAGTAGTTTAATAGTGCATTTCACTCGTCATTTCATGCGCTTTAAGATGCCGCCTAGCCCAGTACGCTATCTGAAATTGGAGCGACGTAAATTGAACAAATGTGATAGAATTTTGCTGACATCTTGGATTAACGATAATATAAAATGATCTAATCGGGTCCCTGTTTGCCCTACCCTACAAGTTTAGCAGTGCATTTTACTCGCCATTTCATGGGCTTTGAGATGCCGCTTAGCCCAATGCGCTATCTGAAATGGGAGCGACGTAAATTGAACAAATGTGATAGAATTTCCCTGAATACTTATATTAACCTTAATGTAAAATGATCTAATCGCGTCTCTGTACGCCCTACCCTAGAAGTTTAATAGTGCATTTCACTCGTAATTTCATGCGCTTTGAGATGGCGCTTAGACCAATACGCTATATGAAATAGGAGCGACGTAAATTGAACAAATGTGATAGAATTTCCCTGAATTCTTATATTAACCTCAATGTAAAATGATCTAATCGGGCCTTCGTTCGCCCTACCCTAGAAGTTTAGCAGTGCATTTTACTCGCCATTTCATGCGCTTTGAGATGCCGCTTAGCCCAATACGATATCTGAAATAGGAGCGACGTAAATTGAACGAATGTGATAGAATTTCGCTGGATTCTTATATTAACCAAAATATAAAATGATCTAATCGGGTCTCCGATAGCCCTATCATAGAAGTTTAATAGTGCATTTTACTCGCCATTCCACGCGCTTTAAGATGCCGCCTAGCCCAGTACGCTATCTGAAATAGGAGCGACGTAAGTTGAACAAATGTGATAGAATTACGCAGATTTCTTATATTAACCGTAATATAAAATGATCTAATCGGGTCTCTGTTTGCCTTATCCTAGAAGTTTAATAGTGCATTTTACTCGCCATTTCATGCGCATTGAGATGCCGCTTCTCCCAATACGCTATCTGAAATAGGAGCGACGTAAATTGAACAAATATGATAGAGTTTCGCTGAATTCTTAAATTAACCATAATATAAAATGATCTTATCCGGTCTCTGTTTGCCCTACCCTAGAAGTTTAATAGTGCATTTTACTCGCCATTTCTTGCGCTTTGAGATGACGCTTAACCCAATACGCTATCTGAAATAGGAGCGACGTAAATAGAACAATTCTGATAGAATTTCGCTGAATTCTTATATTAACCAAAATATAAAATGATCTAATCGGGTCTCTGATTGCCCTATCATAGAAGTTTAATAGTGCATTTTACTCGCCAATCCACGCGCTTTAAGATTCCGCCTAGCCCAGTACGCTATCTGAAATAGGAGCGACGCAAATTGAACAAATGTGATAGAATTTGGCTGAATTCTTAAATTAACCATAACATAAAATGATCTAATCGGGTCTCTGTTTGCCGTACCCTAGAAGTTTAATAGTGCATTTTAGTCGCCATTTCATGCGCTTTGAGATCCGGCTTAGCCCAATACGCTATCTGAAATAGGAGCGACGTAAATTGAACAAATGTGATAGAATTTCGCTGAATTCTTATATTAACCAAAATATAAAATGATCTAATCGGGTCTCTGTTTGCCCTACCCTAGAAGTTTAATCGTGCATTTTACACGCCATTTCATGCGCTTTGAGATGCCGCTTAGCCCAATACGCTATCTGAAATTGGAGCGATGTAAATTGAACAAATGTGATAGAATTTCGCTGAATTCTTAAATTAACCATAATATAAAATGATCTAATCGGGTCTCTGCTTGCCCTACCCTAGAAGTTTAACAGTGCATTTTACTCGCCATTTCATGCTCTTTGAGATACCGCTTAGCCCAATAAGCTATCTGAAATAGGAGCGACGTAAATTGAACAAATGTGATAGAATTTCCCTGAATACTTATATTAACCTTAATGTAAAATGATCTAATCGGGTCTCTGATTGCCCTATCATAGAAGTTTAGTAGTGCATTTTACTCGCCGTTCCACGCGCTTTAAGTTTCCGCCTAGACCAGTACGCTATCTGAAATAGGAGCGACGTAAGTTGAACAAATGTGATAGAATTTTGCTGAATTCTTAAATTAACCATAATATAAAATAATCTAATCGGGTCTCTGTTTGCCCTACCCCAGAAGTTTAACAGTGCATTTTAGTCGCCATTTCATGCGCTTTGAGACCCGGCTTAGCCCAATACGCTATCTGAAATAGGAGCGACGTAAATTGAACAAATGTGATAGAATTTCGCTGAATTCTTATATTAACCAAAATATAAAATGATCTAATCTGGTCTCTGATTGCCCTATCACAGAAGGTTAATAGTGCATTTTACTCGCCATTCCACGCGCTTTAAGATACCGCCTAGCCCAGTACGCTGTCTGAAATAGAAGCGACGTAAATTGAACAAGTGTGATAGAATCTCGCTGAATACTTATATTAACCTTAATGTAAAATGATCTAATCGGGTCTCTGTTCGCCCTACCCTAGAAGTTTAATAGTGCATTTCACTCGTCATTTCATGCGCTTTGAGATGACGCTTAACCCAATACGCTATCTGAAATAGGAGCGACGTAAATTGAACAAATGTGATAGAATTTCGCTGAATTCTTATATTAACCAAAGTATAAAATGATCTAGTCTGGTCTTTGATTGCCCAATCATAGAAGGTTGATAGTGCATTTTACTTGCCATTCCACACGCTTTAAGATGCCGCCTAGCCCAGTACGCTGTCTGAAATAGGAGCGACGTAAATTGAACAAATGTGATAGAATCTCCCTGAATACTTATATTAACCTTAATGTAAAATGATCTAATCGGGACTCTGTTCGCCTTACCCTAGAAGTTTAATAGTGCGTTTCACTCGTCATTTCATGCGCTTTGTGATGCCGCTTAGCCCAAAACGATATCTGAAATAGGAGCGACGTAAATTGAACAAATGTGATAGAATTTCCCTGAATTCTTGTATTAACCAAAATATAAAATAATCTAATCGGGTCCCTGATTGCCCTATCATAGAAGTTTAATAGTGCATTTTACTCGCCATTTCACACGCTCTAAGATGCCGCCTAGCCCAGTACGCTATCTGAAATAGGAGCGACGTAAATTGAACAAATGCGATAGAATTACGCTGAATTCTTATATTAACCGTAATATAAAATGAACTAATCGGGTCTCTGTTTGCACTACCCTAGAAGTTTAATAGTGCATTCTACTCGCCATTTCATGCGCTTTGAGATGCCGCTTAGCCCAATACGCTATCTGAAATATGAGCGACGTAAATTGAACAAATGTGATAGAATTTCCCTGAAATCTTATATTAAACAGAATATAAAATGATCTAATCGGGTCTGTGAATGCCCTATCATAGAAGCTTAATAGTGCATTTTACGCGCCATTCCACGCGGTTTAAGATGCCGGCCGGCCCAGTACGCTATCTGAAATAGGAGCGACGTAATTTGAAGAAATGTGATAGAATTACGCTGAATTCTTATATTAACCGTAATATAAAATGAACTAATCGGGTCTCCGTTTGCCTTATCCTAGAAGTTTAATAGCGCATTTTACGCGCCATTTCATGCGCTTTGAGAGGCCGCTTAGCCCAATACGCTATCTGAAATAGGAGCGACGTAAATTGAACAAATGTGATAGAATTTCCGTGAATTCTTATATAAACCTTAACGTAAAATGATCCAATCGGGTCTCTGTTCGCCCTACCATAGAAGACTAATAGTGCATTTCACTCGTCATTTCATGCGCTTTGAGATGCCGCTTAGCCCAATACGCTATCTGAAATAGCAGCGACGTAAGTTGAACAAATGTGATAGAATTTCGCTGAATTCTTATATTAACCAAAATATAAAATGATCTAATCGGGTCTCCGATAGCCCTATCATAGAAGTATAATAGTGCATTTTACTCGCCATTCCACGCGCTTTAAGATGCCGCCTAGCCCAGTACGCTATCTGAAATAGGAGCGACGTAAGTTGAACAAATGTGATAGAATTACGCTGAATTCTTATATTAACCGTAATATAAAATGATCTAATCGGGTCTCTGTTTGCCTTATCCTAGAAGTTTAATAGTGCATTTTACTCGCCATTTCATGCGCATTGAGATGCCGCTTAGCCCAGTACGCTATCTGAAATATCAGCGACGTAAATTGAACAAATGTTATAGAATTTTTCTGAATTCTTAAATAAACCATAATATGAAATGATCTAATCGGGTCTCTGTTTGCCCTACCCTAGTAGTTTAACAGTGCATTTTACTCGCCATTTCATGCTCTTTGAGATGCCGCTTAGCCCAATACGCTATCTGAAATAGGAGCGACGTAAATTGAACAAATCTGATAGAATTTCCCTGAATACTTATATTAACCTTAATGTAAAATGATCTAATCGGGTCTCTGTTCGCCCTACCCTAGAAGTTTAATAGTGCATTTCACTCGCCATTTCATGCGCTTTGAGATGCCGCTTAGCCCAATACGCTATCTGAAATAGGAGCGACGTAAATAGAACAATTGTGATAGAGTTTCGCTGAATTCTTATATTAACCAAAATATAAAATGATCTAATCGGGTCTCTGTTTGCCCTACCCTAGAAGTTTAATCGTGCATTTTACACGCCATTTCATGCGCTTTGAGATGCCGCTTAGCCCAATACGCTATCTGAAATAGGAGCGACGTACATTGAACAAATGTGATAGAATTTCGCTGAATTCTTAAATTAACCATAATATAAAATGATCTAATCGGGTCCCTGTTTTCCCTACCCTAGAAGATTAATAGTGCATTTCACTCGTCATTTCATGCGCTTTGAGATGCCGCTTAGCCCAATACGCTATCTGAAATAGGAGCGACGTAAATTGAACAAATGTGATAGAATTTCGCTGAATTCTTAAATTAACCATAATATAAAATGATCTAATCGGGTCCCTGTTTGCCCTACCCTAGAAGTTTAATAGTGCATTTCACTCGTCATTTCATGCGCTTTGAGATGCCGCTTAGCCCAATACGCTATCTGAAATAGGAGCGACGTAAATTGAACAAATGTGATAGAATTTCGCTGAATTCTTATATTAACCAAAATATAAAATGATCTAATCGGGTCTCTGTTTGCCCTACCCTAGAAGTTTAATCGTGCATTTTACACGCCATTTCATGCGCTTTGAGATGCCGCTTAGCCCAATACGCTATCTGAAATAGGAGCGACGTAAATTGAACAAATGTGTTAGAATTTCCGTGAATCCTTATATTAACCTTAATGTAAAATGATCTAATCGGGTCTCTGTTCGCCCTACCATAGAAGTCTAACGGTGCATTTCACTCGCCATTTCATGCGCTTTGAGATGCCGCTTACCCGAATACGCTATCTGATATAGGAGCGACGTAAATTGAACAAATGTGATACTATTTCCCTGAAATCTTATATTAAACAAAATATAAACTGATCTAATCGGGTCTCTGATTGCCCTATCATAGAAGTTTAGTAGTGCATTTTACTCGCCATTCCACGCGCTTTAAGTTGCCGCCTAGCCCAGTGCGCTATCTGAAATAGGAGCGACGTAGGTTGAACAAATGTCATAGAATTTTGCTGAATTCTTAAATTAACCATAATATAAAATGATCTAATCGGGTCTCTGTTTGCCCTACCCTAGAAGTTTAATAGTGCATTTTAGTCGCCATTTCATGCGCTTTGAGATCCGGCTTAGCCCAATACGCTATCTGAAATAGGAGCGACGTAAATTGAACAAATGTGATAGAATTTCGCTGAATTCTTATATTAACCAAAATATAAAATGATCTAATCGGGTCTCTGTTTGCCCTACCCTAGAAGTTTAATCGTGCATTTTACACGCCATTTCGTGCGCTTTGAGATGCCGCTTAGCCCAATACGCTATCTGAAATAGGAGCGACGTAAATTGAACAAATGTGAAAGAATTTTTCTGAATTCTTAAATAAACATAATATGAAATGATCTAATCGGGTCTCTGTTTGCCCTACCCTAGAAGATTCACAGTGCATTTTAGTCGCCATTTCATGCGCTTTGAGATCCGGCTTAGCCCAATACGCTATCAGAAATAGGAGCGACGTAAATTGAACAAATGTGATAGAATTTCGCTGAATTCTTAAATTAACCATAATATAAAATGATCTAATCGGGTCCCTGTTTGCCCTACCCTAGAAGTTTAATAGTGCATTTCACTCGTCATTTCATGCGCTATGAGATGCCGCTTAGCCCAATACGCTATCTGAAATAGGAGCGACGTAAATTGAACAAATGTGATAGAATTTCGCTGAATTCTTATATTAACCAAAGTATAAAATGATCTAATCTGGTCTCTGATTGCCCTATCACAGAAGGTTAATAGTGCGTTTTACTCGCCATTCCACGCGCTTTAAGATGTCGCCTAGCCCAGTACGATATCTGAAATAGGAGCGACGTAAATTGAACAAATGTGATAGAATTTCCCTGAATTCTTATATTAACCAAAATATAAAATAATCTAATCGGGTCTCTGATTGCCCTATCATAGAAGTTTCATAGTGCATTTTACTCGCCATTTCACGTGCTCTAAGATGCCGCCTAGCCCAGTACGCTATCTGAAATAGGAGCGACGTAAATTGAACAAATGCGATAGAATTACGCTGAATTCTTATATTAACCGTAATATAAAATGAACTAATCGGGTCTCTGTTTGCACTACCCTAGAAGTTTAATAGTGCATTCTACTCGCCATTTCATGCGCTTTGAGATGCCGCTTAGCCCAATACGCTATCTGAAATATGAGCGACGTAAATTGAACAAATGTGATAGAATTTCCCTGAAATCTTATATTAAACAAAATATAAAATGATCTAATCGGGTCTGTGAATGCCCTATCATAGAAGCTTAATAGTGCATTTTACTCGCCATTCCACGCGGTTTAAGATGCCGGCCAGCCCAGTACGCTATCTGAAATAGGAGCGACGTAATTTGAAGAAATGTGATAGAATTACGCTGAATCCTTATATTAACCGTAATATAAAATGAACTAATCGGGTCTCCGTTTGCTTTATCCTAGAAGTTTAATAGCGCATTTTACGCGCCATTTCATGCGCTTTGAGATGCCGCATAGCCCAATACGCTATCTGAAATAGGAGCGACGTAAATTGAACAAATGTGATAGAATTTCCGTGAACCCTTATATTAACCTTAATGTAAAATGATCTAATCGGGTCTCTGTTCGCCCTACCATAGAAGTCTAATAGTGCATTTCACTCGCCATTTCATGCGCTTTGAGATGCCGCTTAGCCCAATACGCTATCTGAAATAGGAGCGACGTAAGTTGAACAAATGTGATAGAATTACGCTGAATTCTTTTATTAACCATAATGTAAAATGATCTGCTCGGGTCTCTGTTTGCCGTACCCTAGAAGTTTAATAGTGCAGTTTAGTCGCCATTTCATGCGCTTTGAGATCCGGCTTAGCCCAATACGCTATCTGAAATAGGAGCGACGTAAATTGAACAATTGTGATAGAATTTCGCTGAATTCTTATATTAACCAAAATATAAAATGATCTAGTCGGGTCTCTGATTGCCCTATCATAGAAGTTTAATAGTGCATTTTACTCGCCCTTCCACGCGCTTTAAGATGCCGCCTAGCCCAGTACGCTATCTCAAATAGGAGCGACGTATGTTGACAAATGTGATAGAATTACGCTGAATTCTTATATTAACCGTAATATAAAATGATCTAATCGGGTCTCTGTTCGCCCTACCCTAGAAGATTACTAGTGCATTTCACTCGACATTTCATGCGCTTTGAGATGCCGCTTAGCCCAATAAGCTATCTGAAATAGGAGCGACGTAAATTGAACAAATGTGATAGAATTTTTCTGAATTCTTAAATAAACTATAATATGAAATGATCTAATCGGGTCTATGTTTGCCCTACCCTACAAGTTTAGCACTGCATTTTACTCGCCATTTCATGCGCTTTGAGATGCCGCTTAGCCCAATACGATATCTGAAATAGGAGCGACGTAGATTGAACGAATGTGATAGAATTTCGCTGGATTCTTATATTAACCAAAATATAAAATGATCTAATCGGGTCTCCGATAGCCCTATCATAGAAGTTTAATAGTGCATTTTACTCGCCATTCCACGCGCTTTAAGATGCCGCCTAGCCCAGTACGCTATCTGAAATAGGAGCGACGTAAGTTGAACAAATGTGATAGAATTTCCCTGAAATCTTATATTAAACAAAATATAAAATGATCTAATCGGGTCTGTGATTGCCCTATCATAGAAGCTTAATAGTGCATTTTACTCGCCATTCCACGCGGTTTAAGATGCCGGCCAGCCCAGTACGCTATCTGAAATAGGAGCGACGTAAATTCAACAGATGTGATAGAATCTTGCTGAATTCTTAAATTAACCATAATATAAAATGATCTAATCGGGTCTCTGTTTGCCCTACCCTAGGAGTTTAATAGTGCATTTTACTCGCCATTTCATGCGCTTTGAGATGCCGCTTAGCCCAATACGCTATCTGAAATAGGAGCGACCTAAATTGAACGAATGTGATAGAATTTTGCTGAATTCTTAAATTAACCATAATATAAAATGGTATAATCGGGTCTCTGTTTGCCTTATCCTAGAAGTTTAATAGGGCATTTTACTCGCCATTTCATGCGCTTTGAAATGCCGCTTAGCCCAATACGCTATCTGAAATAGGAGCGACGTAAATTGAACAAGATTGATAGAATTTCACTGAATTCTTAAATTAACCATAATATAAAATGATCTAATCGGGTCTCTGTTTGACATACCCTAGAAATTTAAAAGTGCATTTTACTCGCCATTTCATGTGCTTTGAGATGCCGCATAACCCAATACGCTATCTGGAATAGGAGCGACGTAAATTGAACAAATGTGATAGAATTTCCCTGAATTCTTATATTAACCTTAATATAAAATGATCTAATCGGGTCTCTGTTCGCCCTACCATAGAAGTCTAATAGTGCATTTCACTCGCCATTCCACGCGCTTTAAGATGCCGCCGAGCCCAGTACGGTATCTGAAATAGGAGCGACGTAAATTGAACCAATGTGATAGAATTTTGCTGAATTCTTAAATTAACCATAATATAAAATGATCTAATCGGGTCTCAGTACGCCCTACCATAGAAATCTAATAGTTCATTTTACTCGCCATTTCATGCGCTTTGAGATGCCGCTTAGCCCAATACGCTATCTGAAATAGGAGCGACGTAAGTTGAACAAATGTGATAGAATTTCGCTGAATTCTTTTATTAACCATAATGTAAAATGATCTGATCGGGTCTCTGTTTGCCCTACCCCAGAAGTTTAACAGTGCATTTTAGTCGCCATTTCATGCGCTTTGAGATCCGGCTTAGCCCAATACGCTATCTGAAATAGGAGCGACGTAAATTGAACAAATGTGATAGAATTTCCCTGAAACCTTATATTAATCAAAATATAAAATGATCTAATCGGGTCTCTGATTGCCCTATCATAGAAGATTAGTAGTGCATTTTGCTCGCCATTCCACGCGCTTTAAGATGCCGCCTAGCCCAGTACGCTATCTGAAATAGGAGCGACGTAACTTGAACAAATGTGATAGAATTACGCTGAATTCTTATATTAACCGTAATATAAAATGGTCTAATCGGGTCTCTGTTTGCCTTATCCTAGAAGTTTAATAGCGCATTTTACTCGCCATTTCATGCGCTTTGAGATGCCGCTTAGCTCAATACGCTATCTGAAATAGGAGCGACGTAAGTTGAACAAATGTGATAGAATTACGCTGAATTCTTTTATTAACCATAATGTAAAATGATCTGCTCGGGTCTCTGTTCGCCCTACCCTAGAAGTTTAATAGTGCATTTTACTCGCCATTTCATGCGCTTTGAGATGCCGCTTAGCCCAATACGCTATCTGAAATTGGAGCGACGTAAATTGAACAAATGTGATAGAATTCCGCTGAATTCTTAAATTAACCATAATATAAAATGATCCAATCGGGTCTCTGTTCGCCCTACCATAGAAGTCTAATAGTGCATTTCACTCGCCATTTCATGCGCTTTGAGATGCCGCTTAGCCCAATACGCTATCTGAAATAGGAGCGACGTAAATTGAACAAATGTGATAGAATTTCCCTGAATAATTATATTAACCTTAATGTAAAATGATCTAATCGGGTCTCTGTTCGCCCTACCCTAGAAGTTTAATAGTGCATTTCACTCGCCATTTCATGCGCTTTGAGATGCCGCTTAGCCCAATACGCTAACTGAAATAGGAGCTACGTAAATAGAACAATTGTGATAGAAGTTCGCTGAATTCTTATATTAACCAAAATATAAAATGATCTAATCGGGTGTCTGATTGCCCTATCGTAGAAGTTTAATAGTGCATTTTACTCGCCCTTCCACGCGCTTTAAGATTCCGCCTAACCCAGTACGCTATCTGAAATAGGAGCGACGTAAATTGAACAAATGTGATAGAATTTGGCTGAATTCTTAAATTAACCATAATATAAAATGTTCTAATCGGGTCTCTGTTTGCCCTACCCTAGAAGTTTAATAGTGCATTTTACTCGCCATTTCATGCGCTTTGAGATGCCGCATAGCCCAATACGCTATCTGAAATAGGAGCGACGTAAATTGAACAAATGTGATAGAATTTCCGTGAATCCTTATATTAACCTTAATGTAAAATGATCTAATCGGGTCTCTGTTCGCCCTACCATAGAAGTCTAATGGTGCATTCCACTCGCCATTTCATGCGCTTTGAGATGCCGCTTAGCCGAAAACGCTGTCTGATATAGGAGCGACGTAAATTGAACAAATGTGATACTATTTCCCTGAAATCTTATATTAAACAAAATATAAACTGATCTAATCGGGTCTCTGATTGCCCTATCATAGAAGTTTAGTAGTGCATTTTACTCGCCGTTCCACGCGCTTTAAGTTTCCGCCTAGCCCAGTACGCTATCTGAAATAGGAGCGACGTAAGTTGAACAAATGTGATAGAATTTTGCTGAATTCTTAAATTAACCATAATATAAAATGATCTAATCGGGTCTCTGTTTGCCCTACCCCAGAAGTTTAACAGTGCATTTTAGTCGCCATTTCATGCGCTTTGAGACCCGGCTTAGCCCAATACGCTATCTGAAATAGGAGCGACGTAAATTGAACAAATGTGATAGAATTTCCCTGAATTCTTGTATTAACCAAAATATAAAATAATCTAATCGGGTCCCTGATTGCCCTATCATAGAAGTTTAATAGTGCATTTTACTCGCCATTTCACGCGCTCTAAGATGCCGCCGAGCCCAGTACGCTATCTGAAATAGGAGCGACGTAAATTGAACAAATGCGATAGAATTACGCTGAATTCTTATATTAACCGTAATATAAAATGAACTAATCGGGTCTCTGTTTGCACTACCCTAGAAGTTTAATAGTGCATTCTACTCGCCATTTCATGCGCTTTGAGATGCCGCTTAGCCCAATACGCTATCTGAAATATGAGCGACGTAAATTGAACAAATGTGATAGAATTTCCCTGAAATCTTATATTAAACAAAATATAAAATGATCTAATCGGGTCTGTGAATGCCCTATCATAGAAGCTTAATAGTGCATTTTACTCGCCATTCCACGCGGTTTAAGATGCCGGCCAGCCCAGTACGCTATCTGAAATAGGAGCGACGTAATTTGAAGAAATGTGATAGAATTACGCTGAATTCTTATATTAACCGTAATATAAAATGAACTAATCGGGTCTCCGTTTGCCTTATCCTAGAAGTTTAATAGCGCATTTTACGCGCCATTTCATGCGCTTTGAGATGCCGCATAGCCCAATACGCTATCTGAAATAGGAGCGACGTAAATTGAACAAATGTGATAGAATTTCCGTGAACCCTTATATTAACCTTAATGTAAAATGATCTAATCGGGTCTCTGTTCGCCCTACCATAGAAGTCTAATAGTGCATTTCACTCGCCATTTCATGCGCTTTGAGATGCCGCTTAGCCCAATACGCTATCTGAAATAGGAGCGACGTAAGTTGAACAAATGTGATAGAATTACGCTGAATTCTTTTATTAACCATAATGTAAAATGATCTGCTCGGGTCTCTGTTTGCCGTACCCTAGAAGTTTAATAGTGCAGTTTAGTCGCCATTTCATGCGCTTTGAGATCCGGCTTAGCCCAATACGCTATCTGAAATAGGAGCGACGTAAATTGAACAATTGTGATAGAATTTCGCTGAATTCTTATATTAACCAAAATATAAAATGATCTAGTCGGGTCTCTGATTGCCCTATCATAGAAGTTTAATAGTGCATTTTACTCGCCCTTCCACGCGCTTTAAGATGCCGCCTAGCCCAGTACGCTATCTCAAATAGGAGCGACGTATGTTGAACAAATGTGATAGAATTACGCTGAATTCTTATATTAACCGTAATATAAAATGATCTAATCGGGTCTCTGTTCGCCCTACCCTAGAAGATTACTAGTGCATTTCACTCGACATTTCATGCGCTTTGAGATGCCGCTTAGCCCAATAAGCTATCTGAAATAGGAGCGACGTAAATTGAACAAATGTGATAGAATTTTTCTGAATTCTTAAATAAACTATAATATGAAATGATCTAATCGGGTCTATGTTTGCCCTACCCTACAAGTTTAGCACTGCATTTTACTCGCCATTTCATGCGCTTTGAGATGCCGCTTAGCCCAATACGATATCTGAAATAGGAGCGACGTAAATTGAACGAATGTGATAGAATTTCGCTGGATTCTTATATTAACCAAAATATAAAATGATCTAATCGGGTCTCCGATAGCCCTATCATAGAAGTTTAATAGTGCATTTTACTCGCCATTCCACGCGCTTTAAGATGCCGCCTAGCCCAGTACGCTATCTGAAATAGGAGCGACGTAAGTTGAACAAATGTGATAGAATTACGCAGAATTCTTATATTAACCGTAATATAAAATGATCTAATCGGGTCTCTGTTTGCCTTATCCTAGAAGTTTAATAGTGCATTTTACTCGCCATTTCATGCGCATTGAGATGCCGCTTAGCCCAATACGCTATCTGGAATAGGAGCGACGTAAATTGAACAAATATGATAGAGTTTCGCTGAATTCTTAAATTAACCATAATATAAAATGATCTTATCCGGTCTCTGTTTGCCCTACCCTAGAAGTTTAATAGTGCATTTCACTCGTCATTTCATGCGCTTTGAGGTGCCGCTTAGCCCAATACGCTATCTGAAATAGCAGCGACGTAAGTTGAACAAATGTGATAGAATTTCGCTGAATTCTTATATTAACCAAAATATAAAATGATCTAATCGGGTCTCCGATAGCCCTATCATAGAAGTATAATAGTGCATTTTACTCGCCATTCCACGCGCTTTAAGATGCCGCCTAGCCCAGTACGCTATCTGAAATAGGAGCGACGTAAGTTGAACAAATGTGATAGAATTACGCTGAATTCTTATATTAACCGTAATATAAAATGATCTAATCGGGTCTCTGTTTGCCTTATCCTAGAAGTTTAATAGTGCATTTTACTCGCCATTTCATGCGCATTGAGATGCCGCTTAGCCCAATACGCTATCTGAAATATCAGCGACGTAAATTGAACAAATGTTATAGAATTTTTCTGAATTCTTAAATAACCATAATATGAAATGATCTAATCGGGTCTCTGTTTGCCCTACCCTAGTAGTTTAACAGTGCATTTTACTCGCCATTTCATGCTCTTTGAGATGCCGCTTAGCCCAATACGCTATCTGAAATAGGAGCGACGTAAATTGAACAAATGTGATAGAATTTCCCTGAACACTTATATTAACCTTAATGTAAAATGATCTAATCGGGTCTCTGTTCGCCCTACCCTAGAAGTTTAATAGTGCATTTCACTCGCCATTTCATGCGCTTTGAGATGCCGCTTAGCCCAATACGCTATCTGAAATAGGAGCGACGTAAATAGAACAATTGTGATAGAATTTCGCTGAATTCTTACATTAACCAAAATATAAAATGATCTAATCGGGTCTCTGTTTGCCCTACCCTAGAAGTTTAATCGTGCATTTTACACGCCATTTCATGGGCTTTGAGATGCCGCTTAGCCCAATACGCTATCTGAAATAGGAGCGACGTAAATTGAACAAATGTCATAGAATTTCGCTGAATTCTTAAATTAACCATAATATAAAATGATCTAATCGGGTCTCTGTTTGCCCTAACCTAGAAGTTTAATAGTGCATTTTAGTCGCCATTTCATGCGCTTTGAGATCCGGCTTAGCCCAATACGCTATCTGAAATAGGAGCGACGTAAATTGAACAAATGTGATAGAATTTCGCTGAATTCTTATATTAACCAAAATATAAAATGATCTAATCGGGTCTCTGTTTGCCTTACCCTAGAAGTTTAATGGTGCATTTTACACGACATTTCATGCGCTTTGAGATGCCGCTTAGCCCAATACGCTATCTGAAATAGGAGCGACGTAAATTGAACAAATGTGATAGAATTTCGCTGAATTCTTAAATTAACCATAATATAAAATGATCTAATCGGGCCCCTGTTTGCCCTACCCTAGAAGTTTAATAGTGCATTTCACTCGTCATTTCATGCGCTTTGAGATGCCGCTTAGCCCAATACGCTATCTGAAATAGGAGCGACGTAAATTGAACAAATGTGATAGAATTTCGCTGAATTCTTATATTAACCAAAGTATAAAATGATCTAATCTGGTCTCTGATTGCCCTATCACAGAAGGTTAATAGTGCATTTTACTCGCCATTCCACGCGCTTTAAGATGCCGCCTAGTCCAGTACGCTGGCTGAAATAGAAGCGACGTAAATTGAACAAGTGTGATAGAATGTCGCTGAATACTTATATTAACCTTAATGTAAAATGATCTAATCGGGTCTCTGTTCGCCCTACCCTAGAAGTTTATTAGTGCACTTCACTCGTCATTTCATGCGCTTCGAGATGACGCTTAACCCAATACGCTATCTGAAATAGGAGCGACGTAAGTTGAACAAATGTGACAGAATTACGCTGCATTCTTATATTCACCTTAATGTAAAATGATCTCTTCGGGTCTCTGTTCACCCTACCCTAGATGTATAATATTGCATTTCACTCGTCATTTCATGCGCTTTGAGATGCCGCTAAGCCCAATACGATATCTGAAATAGGAGCGACGTAAATTGAACAAATGTGATAGAATTTCCCTGAATTCTTATATTAACCAAAATATAAAATAATCTAATCGGGTCTCTGATTGCCCTATCATAGAAGTTTCATAGTGCATTTTACTCGCCATTTCACGCGCTCTAAGATGCCGCCTAGCCCAGTACGCTATCTGAAATAGGAGCGACGTAAATTGAACAAATGCGATAGAATTACGCTGAATTCTTATATTAACCGTAATATAAAATGAACTAATCGGGTCTCTGGTTGCACTACCCTAGAAGTTTAATAGTGCATTCAACTCGCCATTTCATGCGCTTTGAGATGCCGCTTAGCCCAATACGCTATCTGAAATATGAGCGACGTAAATTGAACTAATGTGATAGAATTTCCCTGAAATCTTATATTAAACAAAATATAAAATGATCTAATCGGGTCTGTGAATGCCCTATCATAGAAGCTTAATAGTGCATTTTACTCGCCATTCCACGCGGTTTAAGATGCCGGCCGGCCCAGTACGCTATCTGAAATAGGAGCGACGTAATTTGAAGAAATGTGATAGAATTACGCTGAATTCTTATATTAACCGTAATATAAAATGAACTAATCGGGTCTCCGTTTGCCTTATCCTAGAAGTTTAATAGCGCATTTTACGCGCCATTTCATGCGCTTTGAGATGCCGCTTATCCCAATACGCTATCTGAAATATGAGCGACGCAAATTGAACAAATGTGATAGAATTTCGCTGAATTATTTTATTAACCAGAATGTAAAATGATGTAATCGGGCCTCTGTTCACCCTACCATAGAAGTCTAATAGCGCATTTCACTCGCCATTTCATGCGCTCTGAGATGCCGCTTAGCCCAATACGCTATCTGAAATAGGAGCGACGTACGTTGAACAAATGTGATAGAATTACGCTGAATTCTTATATTAACCGTAATATAAAATGAACGACTCGGGTCTCTGTTTGCCTTATCCTAGAAGTTTAAGAGTTCCTTTTACTCGCCAATCCACGCGCTTTAAGATTCCGCCTAGCCCAGTACGCTATCTGGAATAGGAGCGACGTAAATTGAACAAATGTGATAGAATTTTGCTGAATTCTTAAATTAACCATAATATAAAATGATCTAATCGGGTCTCTGTTTGCCCTACCCTAGAAGTTTAATAGTGCATTTTACTCGCCATTTCATGCGCTTTGAGATGGCGCTTAGCCCAATACGCTATCTGAAATAGGAGCGACGTAAATTGAACGAATGTGATAGAATTTCGCTGGATTCTTATATTAACCAAAATATAAAATGATCTAATCGGGTCTCTGATAGCCCTATAATAGAAGTTTAATAGTGCATTTTACCCGCCATTCCACGCGCTTTAAGATGCCGCCTAGCCCAGTACCGTATCTGAAATAGGAGCGACGTACGTTGAACAAATGTGTTAGAATTTTGCTGAATTCTTAAATTAACCATAATGTGAAATGATCTAATCGGGTCTCTGTTTGCCCTACCCTAGAAGTTTAATAGTGCATTTTAGTCGCAATTTCATGCGCTTTGAGATCCGGCTTAGCCCAATACGCTATCTGAAATAGGAGCGACGTAAATTGAACAAATGTGATAGAATTTCGCTGACTTCTTATATTAACCAAAATATAAAATGATCTAATCGGGTATCTGTTTGCCCTACCCTAGAAGTTTAATAGTGCATTTTGCTCGCCATTTCATGCGCTTTGAGATGCCGCTTAGCCCAATACGCTATCTGAAATAGGAGCGACGTAAATTGAACAAATGTGATAGAATTTCGCTGAATTCTTAAATTAACTATAATATAAAAGGATCTAATCGGGTCACTGATTGCCCTATCATAGAAGTTTAATAGTGCATTTTGCTCGCCATTTCATGCACTTTGAGATGCCGCTTAGCCCAGTACGCTATCTGAAATAGGAGCGACGTAATTTGAAGAAATGTGATAGAATTACGCTGAATTCTTATATTAACCGTAATATAAAATGATCTAATCGGGTCTCCGTTTGCCCTACCCTAGAAGTTTAATTGTCCATTTTATTTGCCATTTCATGCGCTTTGAGATGCCGGTTAGCCCAATACGCTAACTGAAATAGGAGCGACGTAAATTGAACAAATGTGATAGAATTTCCCTGAAATCTTATATTAAACAAAATATAAAATGATCTAATCGGGTCTGTGAATGCCCTATCATAGAAGCTTAATAGTGCATTTTACTCGCCATTCCACGCGGATTAAGATGCCGGCCAGCCCAGTACGCTATCTGAAATAGGAGCGACGTAATTTGAAGAAATGTGATAGAATTACGCTGAATTCTTATATTAACGGTAATATAAAATGAACTAATCGGGTCTCCGTTTGCCTTATCCTAGAAGTTTAATAGCGCATTTTACGCGCCATTTCATGCGCTTTGAGATGCCGCTTAGCCCAATACGCTATCTGAAATATGAGCGACGCAAATTGAACAAATGTGATAGAATTTCGCTGAATTCTTATATTAACCATAATATAAAATGATCTAATCTGGTCTCTGACTGCCCTATCATTGAAGTTTAACAGTGCATTTTACTCGCGATTCCACGCGCTTTAAGATGCCGCCCAGCCCAGTACGCTATCTGAAATAGGAGCGACGTAAATTCAACAAATGCGGTAGAATCTTGTTGAATTCTTAAATTAACCATAATATAAAATGATCTAATCGGGTCTCTGTTTGCCCTACCCTAGGAGTTTAATAGTGCATTTCACTCGCCATTTCATGCGCTTTGAGATGCCGCTTAGCCCAATACGCTATCTGAAATAGGAGCGACGTAAGTTGAACAAATGTGATAGAATTTTGCTGAATCTTAAATTAACCATAATATAAAATGATCTAATCGGGTCTCTGATTGCCCTATCATAGAAGACTAGTAGTGCATTTTACTCGCCATTCCACGCGCTTTAAGATGCCGCCTAGCCCAGTACGCTATCTGAAATAGGAGCGACGTAACTTGAACAAATGTGATAGAATTACGCTGAATTCTTATATTAACCGTAATATAAAATGATCTAATCGGGTCTGTGTTTGCCTTATCCTAGAAGTTTAATAGCGCATTTTACTCGCCATTTCATGCGCTTTGAGATGCCGCTTAGCCCAATACGCTATCTGGAATAGGAGCGACGTAAATTGAACAAATGTGATAGAATTTCCGTGAATTCTTATATTAACCTTAATGTAAAATGTTCCAATCGGGTCTCTGTTCGCCCTACCATAGAAGTCTAATAGTGCATTTCACTCGCCATTTCATGCGCTTTGAGATGCAGCTTAGCCCAATACGCTATCTGAAATAGGAGCGACGTAAGTTGAACAAATGTGATAGAAGTACGCTGAATTCTTTTATTAACCATAATGTAAAATGATCTGCTCGGGTCTCTGTTCGGCCTAGCCTAGAAGTTTAACAGTGCATTTTATTCACCATTTCATGCGCTTTGAGATGCCGCTTAGACCAATACGCTATCTGAAATTGGAGCGACGTAAATTGAACAAGTGTGATAGAATTTCGCTGAATTCTTAAATTAACTATAATATAAAATGATCTAATCGGGTCACTGATTGCCCCATCATAGAAGTTTAATAGTGCATTTTACTCGCCATTCCACGCGCTTTAAGATGCCGACCAGCCCAGTACGCTATCTGAAATATCAGCGACACGAATTGAACAAATGTGCTAGAATTTCCCTGAAATCTTGTATTAAACAAAATATAAAATGATCTAATCGGGTCTCTGATTGCCCTACCATAGAAGATTAGCAGTGCATTTTACTCGCCATTCCACGCGCTTTAAGATGCCGCCTAGCCCAGTACGCTATCTGAAATAGGAGCGACGTAAATTGAACAAATGTGATAGAATTTCCCTGAATTCTTATATTAACCTTAATGTAAAATGATCTAATCGGGTCTCTGTTCGCCCTAGCCTAGAAGTTTAATAGTGCATTTTATTCACCATTTCATGCGCTTTGAGATGCCGCTTAGACCAATACGCTATCTGAAATTGGAGCGACGTAAATTGAACAAGTGTGATAGAATTTCGCTGAATTCTTAAATTAACTATAATATAAAATGATCTAATCGGGTCACTGATTGCCCTATCATAGAAGTTTAATAGTGCATTTTACTCGCCATTCCACGCGCTTTAAGATGCCTTCCAGCCCAGTACGCTATCTGAAATATCAGCGACACGAATTGAACAAATGTGCTAGAATTTCCCTGAAATCTTGTATTAAACAAAATATAAAATGATCTAATCGGGTCTCTGATTGCCCTACCCTAGAAGTTTAATAGTGCATTTCACTCGTCATTTCATGTGCTTTCAGTTGCCGCTTAGCCCAATACGCTATCTGAAATAGGAGCGACGTAAATTGAACAAATGTGATAGAATTTCGCTGAATTCTTATATTAACCATAATATGAACTGATCTAATCGGGTATCTGTTTGCCTTATCCTAGAAGTTTAAGAGTGCATTATACTCGCCATTTCATGCGCTTCGAGATGCCGCTTAACCCAACACGCTATCTGCAATAGGAGCGACGTAAATTGAACAAACGTGATAGAATTTTGCTGAATTCTTAAATTAACCATAGTACAAAATGATCTAATCGGGTCTCTGTTTGCCCTACCCTAGAAGTTTAATAGTGCATTTTGCTCGCCATTTCATGCGCTTTGAGATGCCGCTTAGCCCAATACGCTATCTGAAATAGGAGCGACGTAAATTGAACAAATGTGATAGAATATCGCTGAGTTCTTAAATTAACTATAATATAAAATGCTCTAATCGGATCACTGATTGCCCTACCCTAAAAGTTTAATAGTGCATTTTACTCGCCATTCCACGCGCTTTAAGATGCCGCCTAGCCCAGTACGCTATCTGAAATAGGAGCGACGTAAGTTGAACAAATGTGATAGAATTACGCAGAATTCTTATATTAACCGTAATATAAAATGATCTAATCGGGTCTCTGTTTGCCTTATCCTAGAAGTTTAATAGTGCATTTTACTCGCCATTTCATGCGCATTGAGATGCCGCTTAGCCCAATACGCTATCTGGAATAGGAGCGACGTAAATTGGACAAATATGATAGAGTTTCGCTGAATTCTTAAATTAACCATAATATAAAATGATCTTATCCGGTCTCTGTTTGCCCTACCCTAGAAGTTTAATAGTGCATTTCACTCGTCATTTCATGCGCTTTGAGGTGCCGCTTAGCCCAATACCCTATCTGAAATAGCAGCGACGTAAGTTGAACAAATGTGATAGAATTTCGCTGAATTCTTATATTAACCAAAATATAAAATGATCTAATCGGGTCTCCGATAGCCCTATCATAGAAGTATAATAGTGCATTTTACTCGCCATTCCACGCGCTTTAAGATGCCGCCTAGCCCAGTACGCTATCTGAAATAGGAGCGACGTAAGTTGAACAAATGTGATAGAATTACGCTGAATTCTTATATTAACCGTAATATAAAATGATCTAATCGGGTCTCTGTTTGCCTTATCCTAGAAGTTTAATAGTGCATTTTACTCGCCATTTCATGCGCATTGAGATGCCGCTTAGCCCAATACGCTATCTGAAATATCAGCGACGTAAATTGAACAAATGTTATAGAATTTTTCTGAATTCTTAAATAAACCATAATATGAAATGATCTAATCGGGTCTCTGTTTGCCCTACCCTAGTAGTTTAACAGTGCATTTTACTCGCCATTTCATGCTCTTTGAGATGCCGCTTAGCCCAATACGCTATCTGAAATAGGAGCGACGTAAATTGAACACATGTGATAGAATTTCCCTGAACACTTATATTAACCTTAATGTAAAATGATCTAATCGGGTCTCTGTTCGCCCTACCCTAGAAGTTTAATAGTGCATTTCACTCGCCATTTCATGCGCTTTGAGATGCCGCTTAGCCCAATACGCTATCTGAAATAGGAGCGACGTAAATAGAACAATTGTGATAGAATTTCGCTGAATTCTTATATTAACCAAAATATAAAATGATCTAATCGGGTCTCTGTTTGCCCTACCCTAGAAGTTTAATCGTGCATTTTACACGCCATTTCATGGGCTTTGAGATGCCGCTTAGCCCAATACGCTATCTGAAATAGGAGCGACGTAAATTGAACAAATGTCATAGAATTTCGCTGAATTCTTAAATTAACCATAATATAAAATGATCTAATCGGGTCTCTGTTTGCCCTACCCTAGAAGTTTAATAGTGCATTTTAGTCGCCATTTCATGCGCTTTGAGATCCGGCTTAGCCCAATACGCTATCTGAAATAGGAGCGACGTAAATTGAACAAATGTGATAGAATTTCGCTGAATTCTTATATTAACCAAAATATAAAATGATCTAATCGGGTCTCTGTTTGCCCTACCCTAGAAGTTTAATCGTGCATTTTACACGCCATTTCATGCGCTTTGAGATGCCGCTTAGCCCAATACGCTATCTGAAATAGGAGCGACGTAAATTGAACAAATGTGATAGAATTTCGCTGAATTCTTAAATTAACCATAATATAAAATGATCTAATCGGGACCCTGTTTGCCCTACCCTAGAAGTTTAATAGTGCATTTCACTCGTCATTTCATGCGCTTTGAGATGCCGCTTAGCCCAATACGCTATCTGAAATAGGAGCGACGTAAATTGAACAAATGTGATAGAATTTCGCTGAATTCTTATATTAACCAAAGTATAAAATGATCTAATCTGGTCTCTGATTGCCCTATCACAGAAGGTTAATAGTGCATTTTACTCGCCATTCCACGCGCTTTAAGATGCCGCCTAGCCCAGTACGCTGGCTGAAATAGAAGCGACGTAAATTGAACAAGTGTGATAGAATGTCGCTGAATACTTATATTAACCTTAATGTAAAATGATCTAATCGGGTCTCTGTTCGCCCTACCCTAGAAGTTTATTAGTGCACTTCACTCGTCATTTCATGCGCTTCGAGATGACGCTTAACCCAATACGCTATCTGAAATAGGAGCGACGTAAGTTGAACAAATGTGACAGAATTACGCTGCATTCTTATATTCACCTTAATGTAAAATGATCTCTTCGGGTCTCTGTTCACCCTACCCTAGATGTATAATATTGCATTTCACTCGTCATTTCATGCGCTTTGAGATGCCGCTAAGCCCAATACGATATCTGAAATAGGAGCGACGTAAATTGAACAAATGTGATAGAATTTCCCTGAATTCTTATATTAACCAAAATATAAAATAATCTAATCGGGTCTCTGATTGCCCTATCATAGAAGTTTCATAGTGCATTTTACTCGCCATTTCACGCGCTCTAAGATGCCGCCTAGCCCAGTACGCTATCTGAAATAGGAGCGACGTAAATTGAACAAATGCGATAGAATTACGCTGAATTCTTATATTAACCGTAATATAAAATGAACTAATCGGGTCTCTGGTTGCACTACCCTAGAAGTTTAATAGTGCATTCAACTCGCCATTTCATGCGCTTTGAGATGCCGCTTAGCCCAATACGCTATCTGAAATATGAGCGACGTAAATTGAACTAATGTGATAGAATTTCCCTGAAATCTTATATTAAACAAAATATAAAATGATCTAATCGGGTCTGTGAATGCCCTATCATAGAAGCTTAATAGTGCATTTTACTCGCCATTCCACGCGGTTTAAGATGCCGGCCAGCCCAGTACGCTATCTGAAATAGGAGCGACGTAATTTGAAGAAATGTGATAGAATTACGCTGAATTCTTATATTAACCGTAATATAAAATGAACTAATCGGGTCTCCGTTTGCCTTATCCTAGAAGTTTAATAGCGCATTTTACGCGCCATTTCATGCGCTTTGAGATGCCGCTTATCCCAATACGCTATCTGATATATGAGCGACGCAAATTGAACAAATGTGATAGAATTTCGCTGAATTATTTTATTAACCAGAATGTAAAATGATGTAATCGGGCCTCTGTTCACCCTACCATAGAAGTCTAATAGCGCATTTCACTCGCCATTTCATGCGCTCTGAGATGCCGCTTAGCCCAATACGCTATCTGAAATAGGAGCGACGTACGTTGAACAAATGTGATAGAATTACGCTGAATTCTTATATTAACCGTAATATAAAATGAACGACTCGGGTCTCTGTTTGCCTTATCCTAGAAGTTTAAGAGTTCCTTTTACTCGCCAATCCACGCGCTTTAAGATTCCGCCTAGCCCAGTACGCTATCTGGAATAGGAGCGACGTAAATTGAACAAATGTGATAGAATTTTGCTGAATTCTTAAATTAACCATAATATAAAATGATCTAATCGGGTCTCTGTTTGCCCTACCCTAGAAGTTTAATAGTGCATTTTACTCGCCATCTCATGCGCTTTGAGATGGCGCTTAGCCCAATACGCTATCTGAAATAGGAGCGACGAAAATTGAACGAATGTGATAGAATTTCGCTGGATTCTTATATTAACCAAAATATAAAATGATCTAATCGGGTCTCTGATAGCCCTATAATAGAAGTTTAATAGTGCATTTTACCCGCCATTCCACGCGCTTTTAGATGCCGCCTAGCCCAGTACCGTATCTGAAATAGGAGCGACGTACGTTGAACAAATGTGTTAGAATTTTGCTGAATTCTTAAATTAACCATAATGTGAAATGATCTAATCGGGTCTCTGTTCGCCCTACCCTAGAAGTTTAATAGTGCATTTTAGTCGCAATTTCATGCGCTTTGAGATCCGGCTTAGCCCAATACGCTATCTGAAATAGGAGCGACGTAAATTGTACAAATGTGATAGAATTTCGCTGACTTCTTATATTAACCAAAATATAAAATGATCTAATCGGGTCTCTGTTTGCCCTACCCTAGAAGTTTAATCGTGCATTTTACACGCCATTTCATGCGCTTTGAGATGCCGCTTAGCCCAATACGCTATCTGCAATAGGAGCGACGTAAATTGAACAAATGTGATAGAATATCGCTGAATTCTTAAATTAACTATAATATAAAATGATCTAATCGGGTCACTGATTGCCCTACCCTAGAAGTTTAATAGTGCATTTTACTCGCCATTTCATGCGCTTTGAGATGCCGCTTAGCCCAATACGCTATCGGAAATATGAGCGACGTAAATTGAACAAATGTGATAGAATTTCGCTGAATTCTTAAATTAACTATAATATAAAATGATCTAATCGGGTCACTGATTGTCCTATCATAGAAGTTTAATAGTGCATTTTACTCGCCATTCCACGCGCTTTAAGATGCCGGTCAGCCCAGTACACTATCTGAAATAGGAGCGACGTAATTTGAAGAAATGTGATAGAATTACGCTGAATTCTTATATTAACCGTAATATAAAATGATCTAATCGGGTCTCTGTTTGCCCTACCCGAGAAGTTTAATAGTCCATTTTATTCGCCATTTCATGCGCTTTGAGATGCCGGTTAGCCCAATACGCTAACTGAAATAGGAGGGACGTAAATAGAACAAATGTGATAGGATTTCCCTGAAATCTTATATTAAACAAAATATAAAATGATCTAATCGGGTCTCTGACTGCCCTATCATTGAAGTTTCACAGTGCATTTTACTCGCGATTCCACGCGCTTTAAGATGCCGCCTAGCCCAGTACGCTATCTGAAATAGGAGCGACGTAAATTCAACAAATGTGATAGAATCTTGCTGAATTCTTAAATTAACCATAATATAAAATGATCTAATCGGGTCTCTGTTTGCCCTACCCTAGGAGTTTAATAGTGAATTTTACTCGCCATTTCATGCGCTTTGAGATGCCGCTTAGCCCAATACGCTATCTGAAATATCAGCGACACGAATTGAACAAATGTGCTAGAATTTCCCTGAAATCTTGTATTAAACAAAATATAAAATGATCTAATCGGGTCTCTGATTGCCCTATCATAGAAGATTAGTAGTGCATTTTACTCGCCATTCCACGCGCTTTAAGATGCCGCCTAGCCCAGTACGCTATCTGAAATAGGAGCGACGTAAATTGAACAAATGTGATAGAATTTCCCTGAATTCTTATATTAACCTTAATGTAAAATGATCTAATCGGGTCTCTGTTCGCCCTACCCTAGAAGTTTAATAGTGCATTTCACTCGTCATTTCATGTGCTTTCAGTTGCCGCTTAGCTCAATACGCTATCTGAAATAGGAGCGACGAAAGTTGAACAAATGTGATAGAATTTCGCTGAATTATTTTATTAACCAGAATGTAAAATGACCTAATCTGGTCTCTGTTCGCCCTACCATAGAAGTCTTATAGTGCATTTCACTCGCCACTTCATGCGCTTTGAGATGCCGCTTAGCCCAATACGCTATCTAAAATAGGAGCGACCTAAATTGAACGAATGTGATAGAATTTTGCTGAATTCTTAAATTAACCATAATATAAAATGATCTAATCGGGTCTGTGCTTGCCCTACCCTAGGAGTTTAATAGTGCAATTTACTCGCCATTTCATACGCTTTGAGATGCCGCTTTGCCCAATACGCTATCTGAAGTAGGAGCGACGTAAATTGAACAAATGTGATAGAATTTCACTGAATTCTTATATTAACCAAAATATAAAATGATCTAATCGGGTCTCTGATTGCCCTAGCATAGAAGTTTAATAGTGCATTTTACTCGCCATTCCGAGCGCTTTAAGATGCCGCATAGCCCAATACGCTATATGAAATAGGAGCGACGTAAATTGAAGAAATGTGATAGAATTTCGCTGAATTCTTATATTAACCATAATATGAACTGATCTAATCGGGTATCTGTTTGCCCTACCCTAGAAGTTTAATAGTGCATTTTGCTCGCCATTTCATGCGCTTTGAGATGCCGCTTAGCCAAATACGCTATCTGAAATAGGAGCGACGTAAATTGAACAAATGTGATAGAATTTCGCTGAATTCTTAAATTAACTATAATATAAAAGGATCTAATCGGGTCACTGATTGCCCTATCATAGAAGTTTAATAGTGCATTTTGCTCGCCATTTCATGCACTTTGAGATGCCGCTTAGCCCAGTACGCTATCTGAAATAGGAGCGACGTAATTTGAAGAAATGTGATAGAATTACGCTGAATTCTTATATTAACCGTAATATAAAATGATCTAATCGGGTCTCCGTTTGCCCTACCCTAGAAGTTTAATTGTCCATTTTATTTGCCATTTCATGCGCTTTGAGATGCCGGTTAGCCCAATACGCTAACTGAAATAGGAGCGACGTAAATTGAACAAATGTGATAGAATTTCCCTGAAATCTTATATTCAACAAAATATAAAATGATCTAATCGGGTCTGTGAATGCCCTATCATAGAAGCTTAATAGTGCATTTTACTCGCCATTCCACGCGGATTAAGATGCCGGCCAGCCCAGTACGCTATCTGAAATAGGAGCGACGTAATTTGAAGAAATGTGATAGAATTACGCTGAATTCTTATATTAACGGTAATATAAAATGAACTAATCGGGTCTCCGTTTGCCTTATCCTAGAAGTTTAATAGCGCATTTTACGCGCCATTTCATGCGCTTTGAGATGCCGCTTAGCCCAATACGCTATCTGAAATATGAGCGACGCAAATTGAACAAATGTGATAGAATTTCGCTGAATTCTTATATTAACCATAATATAAAATGATCTAATCTGGTCTCTGACTGCCCTATCATTGAAGTTTAACAGTGCATTTTACTCGCGATTCCACGCGCTTTAAGATGCCGCCTAGCCCAGTACGCTATCTGAAATAGGAGCGACGTAAATTCAACAAATGCGGTAGAATCTTGTTGCATTCTTAAATTAACCATAATATAAAATGATCTAATCGGGTCTCTGTTTGCCCTACCCTAGGAGTTTAATAGTGCATTTCACTCGCCATTTCATGCGCTTTGAGATGCCGCTTAGCCCAATACGCTATCTGAAATAGGAGCGACGTAAGTTGAACAAATGTGATAGAATTTTGCTGAATTCTTAAATTAACCATAATATAAAATGATCTAATCGGGTCTGTGTTTGCCTTATCCTAGAAGTTTAATAGCGCATTTTACTCGCCATTTCATGCGCTTTGAGATGCCGCTTAGCCCAATACGCTATCTGGAATAGGAGCGACGTAAATTGAACAAATGTGATAGAATTTCCGTGAATTCTTATATTAACCTTAATGTAAAATGTTCCAATCGGGTCTCTGTTCGCCCTACCATAGAAGTCTAATAGTGCATTTCACTCGCCATTTCATGCGCTTTGAGATGCAGCTTAGCCCAATACGCTATCTGAAATAGGGGCGACGTAAGTTGAACAAATGTGATAGAATTACGCTGAATTCTTTTATTAACCATAATGTAAAATGATCTGCTCGGGTCTCTGTTCGGCCTAGCCTAGAAGTTTAATAGTGCATTTTATTCACCATTTCATGCGCTTTGAGATGCCGCTTAGACCAATACGCTATCTGAAATTGGAGCGACGTAAATTGAACAAGTGTGATAGAATTTCGCTGAATTCTTAAATTAACTATAATATAAAATGATCTAATCGGGTCACTGATTGCCCCATCATAGAAGTTTAATAGTGCATTTTACTCGCCATTCCACGCGCTTTAAGATGCCGACCAGCCCAGTACGCTATCTGAAATATCAGCGACACGAATTGAACAAATGTGCTAGAATTTCCCTGAAATCTTGTATTAAACAAAATATAAAATGATCTAATCGGGTCTCTGATTGCCCTACCATAGAAGATTAGTAGTGCATTTTACTCGCCATTCCACGCGCTTTAAGATGCCGCCTAGCCCAGTACGCTATCTGAAATAGGAGCGACGTAAATTGAACAAATGTGATAGAATTTCCCTGAATTCTTATATTAACCTTAATGTAAAATGATCTAATCAGGTCTCTGTTCGCCCTAGCCTAGAAGTTTAATAGTGCATTTTATTCACCATTTCATGCGCTTTGAGATGCCGCTTAGACCAATACGCTATCTGAAATTGGAGCGACGTAAATTGAACAAGTGTGATAGAATTTCGCTGAATTCTTAAATTAACTATAATATAAAATGATCTAATCGGGTCACTGATTGCCCTATCATAGAAGTTTAATAGTGCATTTTACTCGCCATTCCACGCGCTTTAAGATGCCTTCCAGCCCAGTACGCTATCTGAAATATCAGCGACACGAATTGAACAAATGTGCTAGAATTTCCCTGAAATCTTGTATTAAACAAAATATAAAATGATCTAATCGGGTCTCTGATTGCCCTATCATAGAAGACTAGTAGTGCATTTTACTCGCCATTCCACGCGCTTTAAGATGCCGCCTAGCCCAGTACGCTATCTGAAATAGGAGCGACGTAAATTGAACAAATGTGATAGAATTTCCCTGAATTCTTATATTAACCTTAATGTAAAATGATCTAATCGGGTCTCTGTTCGCCCTACCCTAGAAGTTTAATAGTGCATTTCACTCGTCATTTCATGTGCTTTCAGTTGCCGCTTAGCCCAATACGCTATCTGAAATAGGAGCGACGTAAATTGAACAAATGTGATAGAATTTCGCTGAATTCTTATATTAACCATAATATGAACTGATCTAATCGGGTATCTGTTTGCCTTATCCTAGAAGTTTAAGAGTGCATTATACTCGCCATTTCATGCGCTTCGAGATGCCGCTTAACCCAACACGCTATCTGCAATAGGAGCGACGTAAATTGAACAAACGTGATAGAATTTTGCTGAATTCTTAAATTAACCATAGTACAAAATGATCTAATCGGGTCTCTGTTTGCCCTACCCTAGAAGTTTAATAGTGCATTTTGCTCGCCATTTCATGCGCTTTGAGATGCCGCTTAGCCCAATACGCTATCTGAAATAGGAGCGACGTAAATTGAACAAATGTGATAGAATATCGCTGAGTTCTTAAATTAACTATAATATAAAATGCTCTAATCGGATCACTGATTGCCCTACCCTAAAAGTTTAATAGTGCATTTTACTCGCCATTCCACGCGCTTTAAGATGCCGCCTAGCCCAGTACGCTATCTGAAGTAGGAGCGACGTAAATTGAACAAATGTGATAGAATTTCACTGAATTCTTATATTAACCAAAATATAAAATGATCTAATCGGGTCTCTGATTGCCCTAGCATAGAAGTTTAATAGTGCATTTTACTCGCCATTCCGAGCGCTTTAAGATGCCGCATAGCCCAATACGCTATATGAAATAGGAGCGACGTAAATTGAACAAATGTGATAGAATTTCGCTGAATTCTTATATTAACCATAATATGAACTGATCTAATCGGGTATCTGTTTGCCCTACCCTAGAAGTTTAATAGTGCATTTTGCTCGCGATTTCATGCGCTTTGAGATGCCGCTTAGCCCAATACGCTATCTGAAATAGGAGCGACGTAAATTGAACAAATGTGATAGAATATCGCTGAGTTCTTAAATTAACTATAATATAAAATGCTCTAATCGGATCACTGATTGCCCTACCCTAAAAGTTTAATAGTGCATTTTACTCGCCATTTCATGCGCTTTGAGATGCCGCTTAGCCCAATACGCTATCGGAAATATGAGCGACGTAAATTGAGCAAATGTGATAGAATTTCGCTGAATTCTTATATTAACAAAAATATAAAATGATCTAATCGGGTCTCTGTTTGCCCTACCCTAGAAGTTTAATAGTGCATTTTGCTCGCCATTTCATGCGCTTTGAGATGCCGCTTAGCCCAATACGCTATCTGAAATAGGAGCGACGTAAATTGAACAAATGTGATAGAATTTCGCTGAATTCTTAAATTAACTATAATATAAAAGGATCTAATCGGGTCACTGATTGCCCTATCATAGAAGTTTAATAGTGCATTTTGCTCGCCATTTCATGCACTTTGAGATGCCGCTTAGCCCAGTACGCTATCTGAAATAGGAGCGACGTAATTTGAAGAAATGTGATAGAATTACGCTGAATTCTTATATTAACCGTAATATAAAATGATCTAATCGGGTCTCCGTTTGCCCTACCCTAGAAGTTTAATTGTCCATTTAGTTGCCATTTCATGCGCTTTGAGATGCCGGTTAGCCCAATACGCTAACTGAAATAGGAGCGACGTAAATTGAACAAATGTGATAGAATTTCCCTGAAATCTTATATTAAACAAAATATAAAATGATCTAATCGGGTCTGTGAATGCCCTATCATAGAAGCTTAATAGTGCATTTTACTCGCCATTCCACGCGGATTAAGATGCCGGCCAGCCCAGTACGCTATCTGAAATAGGAGCGACGTAATTTGAAGAAATGTGATAGAATTACGCTGAATTCTTATATTAACGGTAATATAAAATGAACTAATCGGGTCTCCGTTTGCCTTATCCTAGAAGTTTAATAGCGCATTTTACGCGCCATTTCATGCGCTTTGAGATGCCGCTTAGCCCAATACGCTATCTGAAATATGAGCGACGCAAATTGAACAAATGTGATAGAATTTCGCTGAATTCTTATATTAACCATAATATAAAATGATCTAATCTGGTCTCTGACTGCCCTATCATTGAAGTTTAACAGTGCATTTTACTCGCGATTCCACGCGCTTTAAGATGCCGCCCAGCCCAGTACGCTATCTGAAATAGGAGCGACGTAAGTTGAACAAATGTGATAGAATTTTGCTGAATTCTTAAATTAACCATAATATAAAATGATCTAATCGGGTCTCTGATTGCCCTACCATAGAAGATTAGTAGTGCATTTTACTCGCCATTCCACGCGCTTTAAGATGCCGCCTAGCCCAGTACGCTATCTGAAATAGGAGCGACGTAAATTGAACAAATGTGATAGAATTTCCCTGAATTCTTATATTAACCTTAATGTAAAATGATCTAATCGGGTCTCTGTTCGCCCTAGCCTAGAAGTTTAATAGTGCATTTTATTCACCATTTCATGCGCTTTGAGATGCCGCTTAGACCAATACGCTATCTGAAATTGGAGCGACGTAAATTGAACAAGTGTGATAGAATTTCGCTGAATTCTTAAATTAACTATAATATAAAATGATCTAATCGGGTCACTGATTGCCCTATCATAGAAGTTTAATAGTGCATTTTACTCGCCATTCCACGCGCTTTAAGATGCCTTCCAGCCCAGTACGCTATCTGAAATATCAGCGACACGAATTGAACAAATGTGCTAGAATTTCCCTGAAATCTTGTATTAAACAAAATATAAAATGATCTAATCGGGTCTCTGATTGCCCTACCCTAGAAGTTTAATAGTGCATTTCACTCGTCATTTCATGTGCTTTCAGTTGCCGCTTAGCCCAATACGCTATCTGAAATAGGAGCGACGTAAATTGAACAAATGTGATAGAATTTCGCTGAATTCTTATATTAACCATAATATGAACTGATCTAATCGGGTATCTGTTTGCCTTATCCTAGAAGTTTAAGAGTGCATTATACTCGCCATTTCATGCGCTTCGAGATGCCGCTTAACCCAACACGCTATCTGCAATAGGAGCGACGTAAATTGAACAAACGTGATAGAATTTTGCTGAATTCTTAAATTAACCATAGTACAAAATGATCTAATCGGGTCTCTGTTTGCCCTACCCTAGAAGTTTAATAGTGCATTTTGCTCGCCATTTCATGCGCTTTGAGATGCCGCTTAGCCCAATACGCTATCTGAAATAGGAGCGACGTAAATTGAACAAATGTGATAGAATATCGCTGAGTTCTTAAATTAACTATAATATAAAATGCTCTAATCGGATCACTGATTGCCCTAACCTAAAAGTTTAATAGTGCATTTTACTCGCCATTCCACGCGCTTTAAGATGCCGCCTAGCCCAGTACGCTATCTGAAATAGGAGCGACGTAAGTTGAACAAATGTGATAGAATTACGCAGAATTCTTATATTAACCGTAATATAAAATGATCTAATCGGGTCTCTGTTTGCCTTATCCTAGAAGTTTAATAGTGCATTTTACTCGCCATTTCATGCGCATTGAGATGCCGCTTAGCCCAATACGCTATCTGGAATAGGAGCGACGTAAATTGAACAAATATGATAGAGTTTCGCTGAATTCTTAAATTAACCATAATATAAAATGATCTTATCCGGTCTCTGTTTGCCCTACCCTAGAAGTTTAATAGTGCATTTCACTCGTCATTTCATGCGCTTTGAGGTGCCGCTTAGCCCAATACGCTATCTGAAATAGCAGCGACGTAAGTTGAACAAATGTGATAGAATTTCGCTGAATTCTTATATTAACCAAAATATAAAATGATCTAATCGGGTCTCCGATAGCCCTATCATAGAAGTATAATAGTGCATTTTACTCGACATTCCACGCGCTTTAAGATGCCGCCTAGCCCAGTACGCTATCTGAAATAGGAGCGACGTAAGTTGAACAAATGCGATAGAATTACGCTGAATTCTTATATTAACCGTAATATAAAATGATCTAATCGGGTCTCTGTTTGCCTTATCCTAGAAGTTTAATAGTGCATTTTACTCGCCATTTCATGCGCATTGAGATGCCGCTTAGCCCAATACGCTATCTGAAATATCAGCGACGTAAATTGAACAAATGTTATAGAATTTTTCTGAATTCTTAAATAAACCATAATATGAAATGATCTAATCGGGTCTCTGTTTGCCCTACCCTAGTAGTTTAACAGTGCATTTTACTCGCCATTTCATGCTCTTTGAGATGCCGCTTAGCCCAATACGCTATCTGAAATAGGAGCGACGTAAATTGAACAAATGTGATAGAATTTCCCTGAATACTTATATTAACCTTAATGTAAAATGATCTAATCGGGTCTCTGTTCGCCCTACCCTAGAAGTTTAATAGTGCATTTCACTCGCCATTTCATGCGCTTTGAGATGCCGCTTAGCCCAATACGCTATCTGAAATAGGAGCGACGTAAATAGAACAATTGTGATAGAATTTCGCTGAATTCTTATATTAACCAAAATATAAAATGATCTAATCGGGTCTCTGTTTGCCCTACTCTAGAAGTTTAATCGTGCATTTTACACGCCATTTCATGGGCTTTGAGATGCCGCTTAGCCCAATACGCTATCTGAAATAGGAGCGACGTAAATTGAACAAATGTCATAGAATTTCGCTGAATTCTTAAATTAACCATAATATAAAATGATCTAATCGGGTCTCTGTTTGCCCTACCCTAGAAGTTTAATAGTGCATTTTAGTCGCCATTTCATGCGCTTTGAGATCCGGCTTAGCCCAATACGCTATCTGAAATAGGAGCGACGTAAATTGAACAAATGTGATAGAATTTCGCTGAATTCTTATATTAACCATAATATGAACTGATCTAATCGGGTATCTGTTTGCCCTACCCTAGAAGTTTAATAGTGCATTTTGCTCGCCATTTCATGCGCTTTGAGATGCCGCTTAGCCCAATACGCTATCTGAAATAGGAGCGACGTAAATTGAACAAATGTGATAGAATATCGCTGAGTTCTTAAATTAACTATAATATAAAATGCTCTAATCGGATCACTGATTGCCCTACCCTAAAAGTTTAATAGTGCATTTTACTCGCCATTTCATGCGCTTTGAGATGCCGCTTAGCCCAATACGCTATCGGAAATATGAGCGACGTAAATTGAGCAAATGTGATAGAATTTCGCTGAATTCTTATATTAACAAAAATATAAAATGATCTAATCGGGTCTCTGTTTGCCCTACCCTAGAAGTTTAATAGTGCATTTTGCTCGCCATTTCATGCGCTTTGAGATGCCGCCTAGCCCAGTACGCTATCTGAAATAGGAGCGACGTAAATTGAACAAATGTGATAGAATTTCCCTGGATTCTTATATTAACCTTAATGTAAAATGATCTAATCGGGTCTCTGTTCGCCCTAGCCTAGAAGTTTAATAGTGCATTTTATTCACCATTTCATGCGCTTTGAGATGCCGCTTAGACCAATACGCTATCTGAAATTGGAGCGACGTAAATTGAACAAGTGTGATAGAATTTCGCTGAATTCTTAAATTAACTATAATATAAAATGATCTAATCGGGTCACTGATTGCCCTATCATAGAAGTTTAATAGTGCATTTTACTCGCCATTCCACGCGCTTTAAGATGCCTTCCAGCCCAGTACGCTATCTGAAATATCAGCGACACGAATTGAACAAATGTGCTAGAATTTCCCTGAAATCTTGTATTAAACAAAATATAAAATGATCTAATCGGGTCTCTGATTGCCCTATCATAGAAGATTAGTAGTGCATTTTACTCGCCATTCCACGCGCTTTAAGATGCCGCCTAGCCCAGTACGCTATCTGAAATAGGAGCGACGTAAATTGAACAAATGTGATAGAATTTCCCTGAATTCTTATATTAACCTTAATGTAAAATGATCTAATCGGGTCTCTGTTCGCCCTACCCTAGAAGTTCAATAGTGCATTTCACTCGTCATTTCATGTGCTTTCAGTTGCCGCTTAGCTCAATACGCTATCTGAAATAGGAGCGACGAAAGTTGAACAAATGTGATAGAATTTCGCTGAATTATTTTATTAACCAGAATGTAAAATGATCTAATCTGGTCTCTGTTCGCCCTACCATAGAAGTCTTATAGTGCATTTCACTCGCCATTTCATGCGCTTGGAGATGCCGCTTAGCCCAATACGCTATCTAAAATAGGAGCGACCTAAATTGAACGAATGTGATAGAATTTTGCTGAATTCTTAAATTAACCATAATATAAAATGATCTAATCGGGTCTGTGCTTGCCCTACCCTAGGAGTTTAATAGTGCATTTTACTCGCCATTTCATACGCTTTGAGATGCCGCTTTGCCCAATACGCTATCTGAAGTAGGAGCGACGTAAATTGAACAAATGTGATAGAATTTCACTGAATTCTTATATTAACCAAAATATAAAATGATCTAATCGGGTCTCTGATTGCCCTAGCATAGAAGTTTAATAGTGCATTTTACTCGCCATTCCGAGCGCTTTAAGATGCCGCATAGCCCAATAC